>OZ022263.1:74275828-74428328 GCA_963978885.1 Nemotelus pantherinus | reverse complement strand
TGTGATTGGTTTAATTTAGCTTAATGTTATTTGTTGTTAACACGCCTTGCTTGGGCTTGAAATAAATAAATAAACAATCCAAATTAAATGTTTCAGGCGGATGCGTTAGCCAAGTATGGGGCTAGTCTTCCTCTTTCGGGATCGGTAGACATCCTTACTCCTATCCAAATGATTAAGTTCTCAATCGACTCCAAAATGATGCAGGGTGCGACGCGCAGATGGGGTGCAACTCAACCAAAATCATGTGGGAATCATACAATCTCGCATCGACTAAGTACCTCCTCGAGTTAACGCGGACTGACTACAAACGACTCGTTGGTATCATTACTGGCCATTGTTTTGTAGCAGCACATGCTATGAAAATGGGTCAAGAGCCGGGGGTCTCAGAAACAATCCAGCATCTCCTGTGCACTGCCCGGCACTGGGGAAAACTCGAATGCGATACTTCGGAGAGCCCTGGCTGATGGATCTCTCGCACGTGGCAGAGCAAAAGCTGAAAAACATCCTTCAGTTCGTGAAAAAGTCCGGGGCCTTTGATGGCCGCTTGGACTGAACTTTCTTTCTCGAGGTCCATTTATCTGGTATCACTATGAACCAGAAGGTCTATGTGTGGCCTTGTGCCAGCCAGTACAACCTAACCTAACCTTTTTATGGCAGCACATCATGTTGTCGATCAAGTTTGTCTCTACTCTACTACTCCGTATATTCTACTCTTTGAGTATAAAGATATTAATAGTCGCAGAAACACTGTAAACGCCTGTAGGTGTGTGTCGCGAATTAGTGCCTTTTTCTTTTTATCTTTTCTTCCCCCTTGCCTCTCCCTCTATCACTATGTGGGAGCGAAAAATTCAGTTGCTCCCAAATTTTGCTAGATACGTAAAGCATATGTAAACAATCTACCAACACGCAATCGAAATCGATGTGAAAAAGCTAATTACAAGCGGCTTTTCGCAAAAAATATTATGATACGTGAATGAGAGAAGTATTCAGAAGCACCAGAATATTCGAAATAGAAGTGACTTAGATTAAAGTTAGTTAAAATAGGCAAACACAACCGAGCAGCGAGACATCGCTCAAACAACTAGCATTTTCTCGCTGCTGAAATATTATTTCACAAGAAACTTTCAAGTAAAACACTTACTGTAGGGTTCAAAAACGAAATCCGGGAAGTTTCAATAATAACTAACACGCTAAGTAAAAAATTAACGCCGATATATCGATTGAGTTTGCAAGTTGGCGTCTTTGAACGCGACACTTTGACAGCAACCGAATTTTACTTTTTCAAGATGACAAGAGGACGGTCGGAGGTCATTGGCGTAAGTTAGAATTTGTACATTCAATTTGATGAAAATTTCGAGAGGCAATTTAAATATGGGTGGAACACAAGTTAATAATATAAACAAAAATTAATAATAAATTATAAAATACAATTTAACTTACTTCCTGGTAAAAATGGACATGTTTTAACATCACAAAAAATATTTACTTAAATATTCAAATACGCGCTTCGAAAGCAACGCATAACGAGTAGTTAGATAAAAAAAAATCGGTCTCAAGCCCGGTTCAAAAGGAAGAAAAAGGCGCTTGCTCAGGAATATTTATATTTTATATCTATAAATTTAACATTTTGGACTACTTATATTTCAATAACCATTATCTCCAATTGCATCATTACATGTTCGTTATCAAAGTAAAATTTTATTCTAAAATAATATCCAATTAATCTGAAGAATGAAAATTCAGACGAGAATCACCAATTTTTTTCGGTAAAAGAATATTGGAGCTTGAATATTCATCAGATTTACGCACAATATTTATACATTTTCAAATTTCTGCGCCAAGCCCCTTGACACAAAACGCCCCGAACAAATTGTCAAAATATTCGTAAATTTTCATAGAATGGGCATAATCGTGGCAATGAAGACAGTCTGCTAGCTTTATTGCGACTCTTAATATCTTTAATAAGAATGAAGAGATGCTGGATAGCAGTTGGACAATTTACAGAAGCGATCGTGACTATTGTTCCACAGGTCAAACGCGAGGCGGTGGGGTTTTGCTGGCGGTTAGCAACACACTTTCAAGTGAGATTATTGACACCACCTCCAATGTATTGTTCCAACACTTGTTATTCGTGTTTCTTTGAATAACAACTTCCTTTATATTAGTTTGGCCTATATTCCACCCAGATCGGACGAATCAGTTTACAACCATTTCTGTGAATTAATATCTTCCATTACAACGTCTCTAAATGGAAAAGACAGAATAATATTCTTAGGGGACTTCAATCGTCCCAACTTATATTTTATCCCCGATGAAAACGACGCATTTTTTCTTCCTGTAAACCTTTCAGATTCCAATGACTTCAATCTTGCGAGGATTTTTTACGGCAACGATTTGCATATTAGCACAAACCACTGATATCTGACTGAGTCTTGGAACAATATCAGGAGTTGCAATAGCTATCACAATAAGGGGCTCAAGTGCAGTTTTTTTGGATGGTAATTACTGGAATACTTGGTGTGTCGATAAAGTTTACCAAGGTGGTGCTTGCATTCACTTATCGCTCTGAAAATACAACTGGTGGTGCTTTTTATTACATGGATCCACTTCCCAACCAAAACGGTCATTGGCTGGATCTTGTTTTTACAAATGCCCACGACGAAGTAATGGTAAGTCCAACTGATGACGCAGACCATCTTTTTTCAAATAGTTTACACCACACTGCACTATCAGTTGAACTTCCCACTGCTGATTCTATTTACTTAAAAACGTACAATAATTCAATCGTATATGACTTTCTTAATGCTGACTACGAAAGTATTCACCATGTACTTGACTCTATAGATTGGACGAATACTCTTTCAACGTTAGATCTTGAGGAAGCCATTTCCACTTTTTACGATAAAATATTTGACGCCGTTGAAAGATATGTACCTAAGATTAAAAAAAAGAAAAAATTATCTGAACCATGCCTTGATAGGGAACTTAGGCATTTGCGAAATCTTAGGAACAAACTTTATAAGCGAATAAATGAAAATATTGATGTTAATCCTACTATTCAGGAAGCTTATAATGATGTAGCTAAGGAATTCTTGACAAAGTCTCGCGATGCTTATGCCAGTTATGTTAAGAAAACCGGTGAAAGTATAATCCACAACCCAAAAAAATTCTTTGATTTTGTAAATATGAAGCGGAAAGTCACCGGTTATCCATTGTCAATGTCCTATAATAATATCACCTCTGCTTCTCCTAAAGATATCTGCGATTTATTCGCAGATAATTTACAGAGAGTTTTCAATGTATCAGACCCATCTAACCCAAATGTTTCTCCTTCTAATTCAGCATCTCGGCCAAATTAAAATATCTCGCGAAGAAATACGTAAAGCTATCTTGGATCTGGATTGCAACAAAGGCCCTGGTCCTGATCTCCTTCCACCGACCTTTCTGCGTAGGTGTGTAGAGCAGCTAATAACACCCGTGCATATATTCTTTGACAGGTCACTTTAATCCGGTGTTTTCCCATCCTGTAGGAAACTTTCATATGTGACACCAATTTTCAAAAATTGTGATAGACGCTGCGTCGAAAATTACAGGGGCATTGCCATATTATCTTCCATTCCAAAACTTTTTGAAAAGGTTGTATACAATAAACTTTCCTTACTTGTTGACTCCCGTCTGAATGAGCAACAGCATGGCTTTAGAAAAGGTCGCTCAACTATCACAAACTTGACAATCCTAGTTTCGGACGTTTTGTGTAAAATGGAGAAAGGCTATCAAATTGACGCAGTCTATACCGACTTTAGCAAAGCTTTTGACAGAGTTGACCATTCTATATTGATCCTAAAGCTGCACAAATTCGGACTTGCTGGATTTTTACTAAGCTGGCTCAGTTCCTACCTCCACAACCGTATCCAACTCGTTAAATTTCAAGGAGTTTTATCAAAAATATATTTGCTACCTCTGGTGTTCCACAAGGTATCTTGGCCCACTTCTCTTTAACGTATTCATCTCGGATCTATCTGACGTTCTGTCAAACATACCTTACCTACTTTATGCAGACGACCTCAAACTGTACCACACCATTCAATCAAAATCTGATGCACTTTTCCTTCAATCCAAGCTTGATTCTCTTGTTCATTGGTGCAATGTAAACAAGCTCTCACTGAATAGCTCTCACTGATAAGTGCCAAATGATAAGTTTTAGCCGTAAATGCACGGTTACGCAGAACACCTGGGGCATTTCACGTGAAGCGGACAACGAAAAAAAATCGAGGTTCTGGATTTCGTTTATATTGTGCACAATGGTACTTCTAGAAGATATGAATGTGGGTGCACAAGTTTTTGTTTCTATGAGGTTTAGTTGCCGAGTTATGGGCTTCTGAATAATTGACGAAATTGATAAAAGGTTTTTTTGGAAGCGGATTCTGAGATTCAAAACAAAATCTAAAAAACATTAAACATGATGATTGGTATAGAAAATTAGCTGTTCTTTTTAATTTTGAAATTAGATTTGAAAAACAAATTGTTTTTCCTGTGTGGAACCGGAAGTAGACACTTTAACTCGTAATTTGAATAATTTGGACCAGGTTAATTTTGTTTATTTTTGTAACAAAACAAAGCTTAAAGTATACTTATTTTATCATAAAAGTTTTTGAATGGGATGGCCAGTAGTTTAGGAGGTAGGTGAATTTCAATACATAAAAGTCGCATGGGGCGTGGTACCGGCAGCTTGATAATAGCTGTGTTTAATGAGCTGCTCTAGGTTGAGCTAGGTTGAGATATCTCAACAAAATGTGTTTAATGAGCAATTCGGCTGCTCTAACTTGCCCGAAGTTGCTCTGATTTGTGTTTCATGAGTCTGCTCTAAGTTGAACTAGTTGAACTCCAACTGTCACGGAACCGACTTTCAACAAAAAATTGTTACTGAAGTACAGTTTTTTGTTAGTGAATTGACAGGTTGACCTTCTGACAAGTAATGAATTTTGAGAATTGCTTCTCAGCTGCTCTCACTTGCTCGACTTTTTTCTGCCTCTCAATTGCTCTGGTTTGCTCGACTTTTTTTGACAGCCGCACTACTATAACTTGCCTTGAGATGCTCTGCTTTTTTTTCGTGCTCATTAAACACAGCTAATGATAGCTAGTGAATGTGAAAGCAAAATATTTGTAGTAAAACTATTATATATCACTTGTATCACTTACATATAGAAGATAAAATATTAAAAATTGCTAATGCTGATTTACTTAGTGAAAAAAGGTACTTGTGTATGGGCAAATGAATTTACTTCATAATTTTTACAATTTTACTTTCGTTTCTTAAACTAGTTCTTTTTTTTAATAACTAGAGGTGTTCCTACGATAAGTTTTTTCCTGCAGATTCGACATAATTTATTTTCTGCTAATATTTTTGGAATTTTTCTTAGGTCATTAGCCTTCCGATGAAACTTCAAATCAAATGGATTGAAACATCGATAACCGAACGGAGACATAATGCACATAATTAAGACTCTTTAGCTTATCAACGAAAGTAATAGTCATTGCAAGCGTTGAACAATAACTCGAAAAATAACGGAAAATTTGAATTGGCTTGGCGTCAAATATATTATATATGCGTCATATATTTGAATTAGGTTTTTATAGGAAAATAAAACCTTTTTCAAACAAGAGATGGCGCTACTAATCACATTTCAAATCAATTTCTGTTTTCGAGCCAACTAGCTGCGCTAAGCAAGCTCTCGGTACCACGCCCCATGCGACTTTTATGTATTGAAATTCACCTACCTCCTAAACTACTGGCCATCCCATTCTAAATCTTTTATGATAAAATAAGTATACTTTAAGCTTTGTTTTGTTATAAAAATAAACAAAATTAACCTGGTCCAAACTATTCAAATTACGAGTTAAAGTGTCTACTTCCGGTTTCACACAGGAAAAAAAAATTGTTTTCCAAATCTAATTTCAAAATTAAAAAGAACAGCTAATTTTCTATACCAATCATCATGTTTAATGTTTTTTAGATTTTGTTTTGAATCTCAGAATCCGCTTCCAAAAAAACCTTTTATTAATTTCGTTTATTATTCAGAAGCCCATAACTTGGCAACTAAACCTCATAGAAACAAAAACTTGTGCACCCACATTCATATCTTCTAGAAGTACCAGTATGCACAATATGAACGAAATCCAGAACCTCGATTTTTTTTTCGTTGTCCGCTTCACGTGAAATGCCCCACCTACTTTCTCGGCAACAACTTATTAACTTGCGTTGATAGCGTTGTTGATCTCGGTGTTGTGTTGGATGTGAAACTTCGTTTCACCTTGCACTACGACAAAATTCTTTCGCGTGCGAATAAGCAGCTCGGCTTTATTAAACGACGTGCCAAGGAGTTTAAAAACTTGTGGGCCAAAAGATCATTATACACTGCACTTGTACGCCCTCTTCTTGAATACGCCTGTATTATTTGGAACCCATCCTTCGAAATTCACAATAACAGACTCGAGTCCATTCAAAAACAATTTTTACTTTTCGCTCTAAGAGATCTGTACAACCCTTACGATTTCAAAAATTTACCCCCATATGAGTTTAGACTGGGTCATTTAAACTTAACTTCTCTTGCATCCAGAAGAATGATGATATCGGCCTGCTTCACATTTGACGTAATTAGAGGCGTTATTAGAGTTGAATTCCTTAATAGTAAATTTGTTATAAATATCCCCTTAAGGAACACCAGGTCCAATCGTTTATTAAAGGAATATCCGCATTCCACCATATATGCAGCTAATGAGCCGGTGAATAGATGCTGCGGGGTCTTCAATGGCTTTAGCAACCTTTATTCCCCAACGATTTCCAAACTATCCTTCAAATCTTCCCTTATCCAAGCCATTTGTACACCATAATTTTTAAGCGATGGTTTAATGATCGTTTTTAATTGTTATTCTTTTATTTCATTGTTATTTTACTTATTGTCTATTTGAAACTTATTTCTTTACTCAATTAGTTATTTATTTGTGTGTTATTTATTTGTACCTTACACTTTTTTTTAAAAATAATTTGATATTTCATATTCATATGTATATATATGTACTTATGCCTTGTTTGGCTAGTAAATAAATAAATAAATAAAGTTTATACTCAAAGATTCTACTATACAAATCAGCGTTGCGAGATGCACGACAATTACCGTAGTTTCAAGATAATTAATTAGAAAATTTAGCTTATGCTAAAGCAAAATTACCTTGTACGTACGAACCGTACGGTAATTTCAATTTCCTTCACTAGTTCAAGGATCTTTATTTTTTTTAATAAACAAATACCAACAAATAAATAGCTCTAATTAAATACCTTGGAAGAATTTCCATAGCTATGTACGATTACCACTTGACCTGAGAAACAATGACTTCTAGGAAACAATGGCTTCTTCTAAAATCACTGCGCCCACCGAGGACTGGCTCGAAACGAAACGAAAGAAGCCAGAAGCAGATCGCAGCATGTACTATTAAACGAAGATGAGTTCCCAAAACTCACCTGCTTGGTCGCTGCTTTCTGAGTCTTGTATACCTCACTAAATGTCCACTTGGCTGTCAATTTGAGTTAGTTAATTACAGAGATATGCCGCATTCAAGTACAAATTGTGAAAAGTGTGAAGTGTAGAATCAACATTTGATGGTAATTGCTTCAAGTTTTGGAGATTTCCTGTGCCTAGATTTTCAACAAAAAATAAATTGCAATTGCTCCTGAAAGTAATGAGTATCTAAATGTGCTCAGTTCCTGTGGTTTTGCCAAACAACGTGACTCAGCTCTTACATGGACCATATTTTTTGTAAAAGTAAATTCTTTGAATTTTATCCTCGAGTCCTGACCTCACATATTACAGCTCTCTACAGTATTGTTGCAAAACTAACCACTACTGATAATATAACAGCATCTAGTAATAATAATTGTAATTCAAATAACTTTAAACGAATTAATTACAATAAATTAAATGTATTACTTACAAATGGAAGCTGAAGTGAGTTGTATTCTTGTCAAGATGTAAATACTGCACTCGACAAACTTTACTTTATTTGTAACGCAAATGCGAGTACACTGCTCGAAAAAAAAATTATTTCCAATAAAGATGTGGTATCGTGAAATCCATTCGAACGAAAATGGGTTGTCTCTTAAATTGAGAAAAGAACCTTTTAACCAACGTTTAACTCATCAATTTAAACAGTATAAAAGGTTTCTGTAAAAAGTTATAAATAAAGCCAAGAATATGTATTATACTTGTGAATTCAACCGTGTGATGGATAACCCCAGAAAATGTTGGATGATAATCAAGCACATAATGGGTGCTAATAGTTGCGAATACTTTTAATCGTTTGATATCGCTCAGTACTTTAACGAGCATTTTGTGTCTGTTGGGTAGAATGTATTAGAAAATCAGAGAGATATTGATGAAGGCACATGCTTTGATAACTCTTTGCCGCCCAAGATGGTGATTTCTGAATTGACTTGTATTAATAAAAATGAGATCTTAAAGTATATTGCTAGTCTAGCATATAGCAAAGGTTGTAGTCCTGATAATTACAGCACTATCCCATGAAAATGTATTTCAAGTCAGATAGTAAGTCCTCTGAAACATTTTTATAACCTTGCGTTGACCCATGGGACTTACCCGGATAAGTTTAAGGAAGCCTATGTACCTTTACATAAGGCTAAAAGTAAATTGAATGCCAGCAACTACAGACCAGTATCATTTACTTCAAACTTGGCCAAAGTTCTAAGACCTTTTCAAAGTATCTATGACCTAACTACAGGTATTAATAATGCATTAAACTTGAATAATAAATGCATAATAATAAATGCATAGGCATTTATCTACACCTTTGAACAGCTTTCCATACAGTAGATCACACTGTTGCTCCCAACGCTTGATAAAATTGGATGTTTTTCAATTCGTATTTGAGTAACCTATCGCAAAAGATTAGAATCGATAATATTTTAAGTGAATCAAGATGCATCAGGTATGGAATGTCACAAGAAACTGTTTTGGGTCCTGTCAAATGGTCCCGTGCAGGCAGATATGAGTGCCGACCACAATTCTCTCACCAGTCCTCAAATAACCGTTCTTCCTAGCATGCCCACTAGTGCAGCAACAAAAATTTCTTTCAGAAAATGAAAAACACAATTTCGGCAAAAAAGAATGTTGGGGTTAAAAACAATAAAAATTGTGAAATTGCACATTGCGGCCCAAATGATACCAATAAAGCTAGGAAAGACTCTCTGGATGAAAATCCTACTCCAGCCCAGTTATCACCTTCTCCATATGCAAATTTCATCCGCGGTGAAGATCAAATACCATCCACAACCACCTTAGCTACAAAACTTCCATCACAACCTGCATCCAGTTTTTTAGACCCATTAGTGCCTCCACATGTGAACCATTACATCAAGTGCTGATTTAGAAAACAGGTATCTACTTTCTCGGCTAAGGGATGGTAAAATATACGACAATGTTCGTCTTTTCCTGGCTTATATGCACAAAGCCAGCGCCTGCGCATGTTTTGAGGGTAAAACCAAAACTCATTTGAAAATTATGATCCAGCAAGAGGGTCTACCAATCGACTTTGATACCCTTCATCTTATCTTTACTCGGTACCACGAGCAGCTTGGAGTATCCGCAGACCAAGTCAAAAGTGACTAAAACTATACGCTTCACATGTCTCCTCAAAATATATTTCTCAGCTTCAGAAAGCAAGATAATATATCAATAGGTACCGATCCTAACAGAAAACCATCTAAACATGGCCTCAAACTTTTTTACCACAATTGCGGTGGTATGAGAGGCAAACTAAATCAACTCTTTCTTGACGCCAAATCTTGCAAATTCAATGTGCTTACCTTTACCGAAACCTGGTTAAATCACTCTCATTCAAACGAGGAAATACTCGACGGTTGCTGGACCATATACAGAAATGACCGTAATTATATCCATACTGGACAAACCAGAACTGGTGGTGTACTCATTGCCGCTCATAGCTCCCTCTCGAGTGAAATAGTCGAAACCGATTCACAATATCAGCTTGAACACAAATTTATTCGAATTTCTTGGTCCAAAGGTTTCTTGTACATTGGCACTTTCTACGTCCCGCCTAACTCAGACGATACCGTTTACAATGACATATGCGAAACCATTTCTTCTCTGGTCTCATCACTTAAGGGGTTACCCCCACTTGTAACTTTTAAGTTTTTCGTTTTTTTTTTTGTTGCATTTTTTTTAAGTATAACTATCTGAGAATACGTCCTTCAAATTTCAAGTCGATCCAAACATAATTAACCGAGATATGAGCGTTGAAAGAGAAGAAACTGTTGCGTATACAACCGTTACTTATACTTATAAACGCGTTTTTCTCGAAATGACATCTTTGAAGTCGGTGACCAAAATTACTCAAAAACTACTGAACCGATCTTTTTGAAACTTAGCAGGCTTATTTAATACATAAAAATGTAGTGTTTGATCGTTCTATTTTTTTTGTAAATAAAAAATGGCCGTTTTATAGCCAAAAGACGACCATTTTTTTAAGTGAAAATCGAAATATTAACTTTGACTGTCCGCCATTTTGTGAAAAATGGATATTGTTTTAAGTCCTTCGATCAAACACTAGTTTATACTGTTATTTAACTAAGTCCATCGCTATTTTTTGTTTCAAATGATCCAGTTCGACACGATTTTGGTCACCGCAAAAGGTGAAAATTAAAATTCCATTGTTTTGACGGCCATTTGTAATTAAATCATGTAATATTTTTCAATAAAAAAATTACTGAAAGGTGTTCAAAGTATGTACTTTAAGAAAATATAACAGTTGTTTAAAAACATTTCGTAGTTTTGCCAAAAAAAATTCAGGAAAATGACCTATTTTATTGCGCTACAAGTGGGGGTAACCCCTTAATGATAATGATAAGATTATAATACTAGGAGATTTCAACCGTCCAAATTTAAAGTTCGTGGAAGATGAAAACGACAACAACCTCCTTCCGTTCAATATCGTTGATTCTTCTGATTTAAATCTTGTAAGTACATTTTACAGCAATGATCTGCAGCAAATCGCCCTGACTTCTAACTAAAATGGCAATTGGTTAGATCTAATTTTTACCAACAGTTACGACGATGTAGTAGCTAATCTGACAGTAGATGCAGAGCATCTTTTTTCCAATACTTTTCATCACTCTGCTTTTACAGTCGAACTACTTATATCTGATATGACAACTTCAAAATCATACAACAATTCAGTTGTATATGATTTTCGAAATGCTGACTATGAGAGCATTAACCTCCACTTGAATAATATTGACTGGAATAGTTCTCTATTAACGTTGGAATTGAACGATGCTGTGTCTTTATTCTACCAGTTGATTTTTGATGCGGTTGAAAAATTCGTCCCGAAAATATAGAGAAAAGATAGACTATCTGAGCCTTGGTTGGATAGAACTCTGAGGTGTTTACGAAATCAGAGAAATAAACTATATAAGATAATAAAAACCGACATCAATGTTAGCGAAGATATCAAGAGAAGATGCAATGAACTAGCTAAAGAATTCTTAAGGAAGTCTCGCGAAGCATATGATTGTTATATTAATATAGTTGGGGAAAATATAATCTGTGACGCCAAAAATTTTTTTGATTACGTGAACACCAAGCAAAAAACTTCAGGCTATCCCACAGCAATGTATAAAAATGACTCACTCTCTTCTGACCCACTAAAAATATGTGACATGTTTGCCGACCATTTTCAAGAAGTTTTCTGTTCACCCAGTGGATTATGTAACGTGTCGCTTGTCTCAACACCTCAGTTTGCTATCGCTGATGAAACATATTTAACTAGAGAGGACATTGTAAAAGCGATAAAAGAACTTGACGTGAAAAAAGGCCCTGGACCAGGTCTACTTCCTCCGAGCTTCATAATCAACAGTGCAGAAACTATCATCTCACCCCTGCTTATAGTTTTCACCAAATGACTATCATGCGGTAGATTTCCTCAATTCTGGAAATCTTCTCATCTCACGCCAATTCATAAAAGTGGTGACAAGCGCTCGGTTAAAAATTATAGAGGCATTGCCATTCTGTCAGCTATACCTAAACTATTCGAAAAAATTGTTTGTGATAAACTCATTATAGCTATTGTTCTTCTTCTTAACGAACAGTAACATGGCTTCAGAAAGGGCAGGTCAACTACCACCAACCTTTTGATATTTATCTCGGATGTACTTTGCAATATGGAGAAAGAGTGTCAGATCGATACCATATATGCTGATTTCAGCAAAGCTTTTGACCGTGTTGACCATGATGTTTTGAAATATAAGCTGCAAAAACTAGGCATTTCCGGAAATTTGCTAGAATGGTTGGATTGCTACCTTCGGAATCGAACACAACATGTAAAATTCCAAGGTTTTCTCTCAAAAAAAATTACTGTCTCCTCGGGGGTACCTCCACTTAGGTCCACTTCTGTTCAATATTTTTGTTTCGGATCTTTCGGAAGTGCTATCCGATATTCCACACCTTTTTTATGCGGACGATCTAAAATTATATACCACACTATTCAATCAAAATCCGATTCAATCTTCCTTCAGTCAAAACTCTTATCGTTGGAGCGATTGTGCGACCGCAATAAACTTTTTCTTAACGTAGACAAATGCCATGCCATAAGCTTTTCCCGCAAGTCATGCTCTTTCAATTTTAATTATCACCTTAGTAATCAGTTGCTGAAAAAAGTGGATAGTGTTGTAGATCTCTTCAATCTTCAGTAGAAGTTCTAGCAAGAGCCAGCAAGCAGTTAGGATTCATTAAGAGACGTGCGAAAGAATTTAAGAACTTATGGGTTACGAAATCTCTTTACGTATCCTTAGTTCGTCCAATATTGGAATATGGTGGCATCGTTTGGAATCCCATTTTCAACTGTTATAGCGATAGATTGGAATCCATCCAAAAGCAGTTTGTTATTTTTACTTTGAGAGATATATATATAACCCACACGATTTTGAAAGTTTGCCATCTTATAATTACAGATTAAGCCTTTTAAACCTTGAGACACTTTCTTCGAGGAGAACGGTATTATGCTCATGTTTCATTTTTGATGCAATTAGGGGCTTGATCAACGTAAAATATCTTTCGAATAAAATCACTTTCAATAACCCAGTAAGACGTACTAGGTATACACGTCTTCTCAATGAACATCAGCATCGTACTGTTTATGGAGACAGGAACCCCATCAATAGATGCTGGAAAATATTTAATAATTTTTCCAACTACTATTCCTTATCTATTCCCAAGACAAGTTTCAAATATGCTTTATTCAAGGCACTAAAATCTTTAAAAAAAAACATTTTCCTTATAAATTCCTCAAATTGACAACCAAATATAAATTTGGAATATGGACTTAAAATCATTTATGCTAATTTGTTATAGTGTAGTTTAAGAAAACTTATATTTAATTTAAATAGTGACTTGTTATTATTTTTTATTATATGCCTTGCTTGGCTTGAAATAAAATAAAATAAAATAAAATAAAAATAAAATGTATATATATATATATAAATATATATATATATATATATATATATATATATATATATTTATATATATATACATATATATATATATATATATATATATATATATATATATTTATATATATATACATATATATATATATATATATATATATATATATATATATATATATATATATATATATATATATATTAACAGTCTTGTGCAATCGAAAGATAGCATTCACGGTCTATTGTATCCTATGCTGATGACACTGTACTTTTTTTTACTGGATCAAGCTTTAGTGAAGTTACTGCTCGAGCAAATCCTAGATTATCAACTGTTTACTAGTGGATTCGAAAAACAAACTTTATTTGAGCATGAATAAAACTAAATTCATAATCTTTGGCTCCAACTTTCATTTGGATGGCATTCCAATAAAATGAAATACTGTTGAGATACAAAGGTTTTCATCGATGACATATATGGGAATAATTTGGCAGCAAAATTTCATATTCATTTCATTTCATATACAGTCGCCTGTTGCATGGCGAGAAAATTGGTACTGAGAAAATTGGTACTTTTATTCAAAAGTCTGAGAGAATTTACACCAATAAATATAATGCGTACAGCCTACTTTGCTCTAATACAAAGCATTTTGCTATATGGTGTCATATCGTGAGGTAGCACTTATTCTACAACAATTCTGATATTGCAGAATCTAAAAAATAGAAACAATAAGCCAATACTATTTTCCACATAAATATTTATCAAACTTCTCACTGTATTTAACATTCGCGAGCTTTTCACCTTCACCATTTTAGAGTTCATTTTTAAAAACAAAAACAAATTCCCTAACTGCATAAATAATCTTAATACAAGGTGTGGCGGACCTATTCAGAACGAATGCTTCTGTCAACAACGGCGCTGCTAGCAATAAAAAAGTACATCACATTGAGTGAGAGGAAAAATGCGAGGTTACATTCGTCGCGTCCGACAGCAAGTTCTTTCTTGTTTCTGCTTGTTTCCACAATTTCCCTGTCAATCTAGCAATATGATTATAAAATCAATGCTGTCAACATGATTCTCATCCTATGAGTCGGAATATTCTTCGATTACGTTTTAAAAAGAAATTCACATGATTCTAATTTTCTAGGTAGACATTTGTTATTTCGAATTTTTAATTTTGAGCCGACAAATGTCTGACAAACAACATGCTGCCAACCAAGTAGGAATGAAATAAACTCGCATGCTACTCCGGATCGTTTTTTATGCATGCAGGATACACTCAAAAAAATTTTGGTTGAATTTTACGCTTATAATAGTAGGAAACTGGTTTCCTACTATTAAAGATGTAAATTTACAAAAGTGGGTAAAAAGAATATTTTTTTGACGACCAAATGGTGTAATTTTACTCTAAATAATGATGCAATTTTATGGCTTTGGCGCAAAGATGAATAGCAAACTAGTAAATTTACACTCTTTTTGAAAAGCTGTGTATTATTCAGCTGATATGACGTAAAAGCAAAAAATGCACATCGAATGTGTAAAAAAATTTGTGATTCGTTATTTTAAACGAAAAAATGAATATATTTCCTATTATCAAAGTATTAATTATAAACCCATTTTTTAGAGTGTACCTACTACACTCTGGATGGAAAAAACGCAGCTTATATAGACATATAGAGATGTCTGAAATTGGGATTTGATGCGTATGTGAATTAAGGGAATATATGCATGTACTGTAAGGACAAGGAGGGTAATCTGATCACCGATCATGAAGGCATTCTGGAGCGATGGGAAGTGCACTTTAGTGAATTGCTAAATGGTCAGCTTAACGAAGAATTGAAGGCTCCAATTATTCTAGAAGAAGACCTAATACTGCTACCACCAAGCTTAGAAGAGGAACTAAGAGCCATAAGTCGGCTGAAATTTTACAATGCCCCTGGAGCCGATGGCATACCAGCTAAGCTGATTAAATATGGAGGGCTCACACTACACCAAGCAATTCATGAAATTATACTGCACGTATGGGAGCATGAAGAGATGCCAGAAGGCTGGCGCAAAGATATGATATGCCCCATACATAAAAAAGGAGATGTAACAATGTGCAGCAACTATAAGGGTTTAACATTGTTGAGTACTTCCTATAAGATACTCTCCTCTATCGTGCAAGAACGGATAGCCCCATACGCTAAAGCCAGCATCAAACAATATTTTCCCAGGCAAAGCAACAATTGATCAGATCTTTACTCTCAGGTAGGCGATGGAAAAATGTCTAGAATTCAACATTCCATTGTATCATATATTTATAGACTTTAAGGGTACCTATGATAGGGTAGCCAGGGTATAACTGTATAAAGCCATCACAAATAAACTGACACGATTGTGTAGGTTGACCATGACCAATGTAACAAGCCAAGTTAGACCGTTCACCATCTTTAATGGGCTCCGATAAGGGGATGGTCTGGCCTGGCTCCTCTTCAACCTGGCGTGGGAGAAAGCAATCCGAGACTCTGGCATGTCAACGAAAAGGACTATCATCACCAAGTTCTGCTAGATACTGGCTTATGCAGATCATATAGTCATAATTGGAAGATCAGAATAAGCAGTACGAGAATCCTTCATCCAGATCGAGCGAGCGCCACAAACCTAGGGCTGCACATAAATGAAGGAAAGAGTAAGTGCATGGTGGCAGAATCTACAGGAAGAACACCTAAAGTTGGTCAAACCTTCAGGGTAGTTAACGAGTTAAACGATTTTGTAATTTTTTAAGACTTGCCTGCCTTTTTCATCCCGTACCGTCTATAATATACGCATTAAAGCGGTGTTTTTTGATAGAAAATAATTTTGCCTTTCCAATAATTTATAAATAACCTCCCTACCTTTCTCCCATCAAAAGCTACACGGTTTCAAGTTTAAAATAAAAATATTTTTTGAAATTTTCCAAATTTCACTAAATTATTCGCAAAATTACCATAGAATGCCACGGTTTTTTTTTAAGATTTGAATTGCTTGGAATGTCGACGCTGTTGACAGATGCAACGGGGTGGAAAAGACAGGCAGGTTTTAAAAAATTACAAAATCGTTTAAAAACGAAGCTCCCCCTGGCAATTTTTTTATCGCAACATCACAGCCTATACGATGGCATATAGCAGTGAAATTATTTACGAACCACCCTATATATATATATATATATATATATATATATATATATATATATATATATATATATATATATATATATATATATATATACATATATATACATATATATATATATATATATATTAGAGATGGGAAAAACGACTCAGTTTAGTGTGTCGACACACTTCGACTCACTCATTTGGATGAGTCAATCAGTGTGAGTCAATCAATTGTGTCAATTCTTTTTTGATTGATGTAAAATGTAGTTATGAAAAAGGATTATGCATATGATTAGTATTTTTTCTATTTACCGCTTATAAATGGCCATGAAAATGCGACAATTAAACGCACAGAAAATTTCCCAGTATTTATTTTAATAAGTGTCCTTTTTTTGTTTTGAACATTTTAAAAAGATTTTAAAGTGTAAAAAAGTGTCTGATAGCTTAGTTAACTATAGTTGATTTGAATTACAAATTAAAAAACTGTAGTCCGTCAGAAAATCCTATTTTCGTAGAAAAGTAGAGGAAATATGTATGTAGGTCTTCAATGCATGTTTTGGTCCATATTATGACTAGAGTCGGGTCGTACTAGGATTTTCACATACTAGGTATAACAAGTACAAGTACAAAAAAATACATGTTCCAAAAATACTAGCAAGTATTTGTTGAAGTATGCTATATATACTATACATACGATTTGCAGTGATGTAATGAAAAGGTATGATATGCCCTCCCCCACCCTCCAAACACAAGGTTCCCAAGCCAGAATGGTGATGGTGCAAGATAATCTTCAAAGGATACTGAGTCATTAGTCCGCGTAGCTTGTCCGTAACTTTCCAATGGTCGGCCATTTATTTGGCAAATCCTTTCGCCTAAAGAAAAACGATGAAATTCAATCAATTTAATTTGATTTTCATTTTATTATATGCACAAAACATCTCCTGTATTCGTTCAAACTACCAAAGTCAAAAAATTTACTAAGATAGAACAAACTAATCCTATTGCCATCTATATGGCTTTTCATCGATCGATCTCTGATACCAAACTTTTCTTGGCTAATCTAAAACAGCCGGTTTTCCACTTTGCCTCACTGAAGCATGAAGTTAAACGAAAATTTTATTAAGAAATGGTAAAAACAAAATGTTTCGCCTGTTAAACATGCACCCACTAGGGGGCCAACCTCTTCGGTAAGGCTGGATATGAATCCAGGGGCATCTTAGCTCCCGCGGTCTTGTAAATTTTACAACCCCGGTAGGGTTGGAGACACCCTCCTGGCGACCTGCAGTCACGAGGAGAGCCTCAGCACAGCCGGAGAAGCCAACTGGCGAACCAAAATGGATCTCAACCTTTTCTTCCTAAGCACTTTAAGTGCTACTTTCAGTTTTTCCAGACGGTTTTCCGGCGGATTTCATTTTGCCGTATCTTCGAAACTAGGCCGCTTTTTCACAGACTTGTATGAAAATTTGACCCGAAACAACTCAGAAAGGTCCCCGAATTCATGCTAGACCAAAAAAATTATTTTGGTAAAAATGGACGTTTTCACCCAATTTCCCCTATCAAAATTTTTTCTCGCCCTTAAAATATCACTATTGTACTCTCCGACCATTTTCAATCATCGAAAGTGCCGTATAGGCAGTTTTTGCCAAACTATGGCCAAAAAACGCCTTATTCCCCTACAAAACTGAAATTTTTGTATCGCAGAAATAGATCTTGGCCCGTTATATCCCAAACCACTCTCACCCAAAATTGGCCGATTTTGTCCGATTTCAGCTACCTTTGCCCTAGAAACTTTTTGAATATTTGAATAAAATACTTGCAAGTACGAAAATACTCGCAAATACGAAAACACTCGATCCTAGTATTTTTGAATTTCATGCTAAGTACTGATTGTCCCAAAAGAATGCCTGTTCCAGTACATACGCTTAATTTCTAATTATAACCTAACTATGTCTAAATTCCAAAATTTGTGAATAATAAACATTGCTACTTGTTATACATATATGATGCTAATCACATGAACATTTTATGGCCGCATTTCCTACAAAGTAAATGAGGAAAACATTTGCTTTCTTTGAAGTACTCCCCACTCACATTATTCTAAAACGTTACCTCAGCGAAGAAAAAATCACTCATAGAAACTTTTTTCGAAACGGTATATAATTGAAAAGTTTACCATTTTAAATTTATCAATGGTAAATGAATTTATAGACTAATAATCAATTAGAAACAAATTTTCACAAGTATCTTATCTAAATACACTGAACTTCACTGCATCGAATTGTGTGAAATGTACACTGATTTCAATATACACTTCAAGAGATAATGAAAATCAAAAACTTTTTTATTTGAATTATGAACCCACTTCAACTCCCAGATATAACAAATAATTACAGCGATAATCATCCAAAAAAAAGCGGGCAAACCCAACCATTTTCATTTCGCCCATTCTCGTATTTTGAGGTTTTTTCTTCATCGAAATATAATTGTTTCTGAAAATTTGCTCGAATATCCCTATCCAATATCTAGACCTCTTATACTTCATCAATATCCTCAAAAAATTTCATATCGATCGGACATCGCATTCCTGAGATACTCTCACTGTATCCAATCACAAAAAAATTGAGAAAGTCTACAGGAAGAAAGTTTCAATCAAAACCTTCATCATATGTACATATAAAGTGCACATATGTTCTTCCGCGACGGTCAGTTTCGATCATCACAACCAGCCACGGCATGCTTGCACTGTACGCATTACCTATAGCCTTTACGAAATTCATATCGCGGCACCGATTGACTTGCTCCTGTGCAAAAGTGTCGAGCTCATAATCAAGTTCGAGCTCATAAACAAACTCATAAGCACATCAACTGATTGCCTCGTTCATGTGCTGCTCATCTCTAGCTCTACTGTGTGTATACAAACGTGTCGGCCAACATACGTGTTGGGGCTAGTGATTGCTTCACCAAACGCTCAACTCCGACGAGCTCATTACAAGCTCATAAGCACATCAACTGATTGCCTCGTTCTTGTGCTGCTCATATCTACCTCTACTGTGTGCACACAAACGTGTCGGCCGACACACTTGTTGAGTGCAAGTGATTGCTTCACCTAACGCTCAGCTCGCTCATACTGTAGTGATTGCTTCACCTGTGAAGCAGCTCGCTCAGTATAGAGTGTGTCGACACACGTGTTGGGGGCTAGTGATTGCTTCATCGCGATTGCTTCACTCACGTGTTACCCATCTCTAATATATATATATATATATATATATATATATATATATATATATATATATATATATATATATATATATATATATATATATATATATATATATATATATATATATGTATATATATATATATATATATATATATATATATATATATATATATATATATATACCCGGACAAAATAATAGGTGTGAACCCCCAAAATGTGTAAAATGTAGAGAAAAAATTAGACAATGTGCTCTGCAATCAAAAAACCACTACGGGAAGTGAGTAGCACTCTTTATGAATGAAATGGGGGAATCCCCGCAATAAAACTACTTCTTGGAAAATATTGCGGGTTGTTTCTTTGTTCGGTATTCAAAATTGAGCTGGACATTATAATAGGTGTGCGCTGGTAAACACTTAAAGTGAATAAATTTAAATAGATATATAGTTGCAGAAGGTGAGATTTTGAAAATATTAAACTAAATGAAGGTACAATTATAATATTGCAATAATATTAGATGGGCCGTGGACCTCACTGCAGTGTATAGGAGAGAAGACTTATTCGTCAGCTCCAAGATGAGGGGGAAACCTACAAATTCATTGCTAAATCAATTGGACGGTCTGAAAATTTTGTTACGAATGCTCTGGAAAAGGGAAAATCCATTGAAACCCGTGGAGCACCTAAAAAAAACTTCACCAGTGACCGACAATTGTATAGTTACATTAGCTAAACGCGACCCGTTCCAATCATCCAGGACAATTGCCAGCGAAATTGGGAATTTGGTATCATCACGAACCGTTCGGCGGCGATTAGTAAGTGCAAAACTACCCGGTAGGATTGCCCGGAAAGTTCCGCTGCTTAGAACTGCAAATTTGAAGACGATGAAAAACTTTGCGTTGATTCATAAAACCTGGTGCGGATCGCAGGGTGACAAAAAATGGCGCAATATCCTCTGGAGCGATGAAACAAAGATAAATTTGTTTTTTAATGAGCGGCAAGAAACGTTCGTCGACCGGAAGGCAAACAATTTAATGTTAGGTTTACAAAAAAAAACGGTGAAGCACGGAGATGGCAGCATACTGGTATGGGGCTGTTTTTCGTGGCAAGGTGAAGGCCCGATCCATCGAATTGATTACATAATGAATAGATTCGTGTACAGGGATTGGTCGGATACGGTAATGCTACCATATGCCGAGGATAATATGCCGCTGTTGTGGACATTGCAGCAGTACAATGATCCTAAACACTCATCTCGATTGGTGAAAGCATGGTTCCAAGAGCATATGGTGGACGTCGTTGAGTGGTCAAGTCAATCCGCAGACCTCAATCCAATTGAGAACCTGTGGGGTGAACTTGTGGGGTGACGGTTTGCCAAAACAAAGCGCAGCTATGGGAGAATATTCAAAAAGTTTTGTACAATATTCCTGTAGAAACTTGTCGGAAGTTGACATCGTCTATGCCCGGAAGAATTGACAAAGTCATCAAGAATAATGGCGGATATTCAGGGTATTAGATGCGCCCTAACGAATTCAGTATAAAAAGGGACCCTAACTATCGAAATTTCAATGTTAATTATTAAGTTTGTTGGGCACACCTATTATTCTGGCCATATGAAAATTGGCGTATTTTATGAATTAACTAATTTTTAAGTTTTTTTGAAGAGTTTGTCAAGCCTTTTGTTTTTCGTTATGACGATGAAGTGTGTTTATGTTGAAAACTAACTTAATTTTTGACTGATAATAAAGAAATATGAAAAAACCAAGCTTGTTTTAAAAAAAATTGTTCACACCTATTATTTTGTCCAGGTGTTAATATATATATATATATATATATATATATATATATATATATATATATATATATATATATATATATATATATACATATATATATATATATATATATATATATATATATATATATATATATATATATATATATATATATATATATATATACATATATATATATATATATATATATATAATATATATACATATATATATATATATATATATATATATATATATATATATATATATATATATATATATATATATATATATATACAGGGTGTGTGGTACTCGGTGGACACTTTTGTAAGGAGGCATTCCTTGATATATTTTGAGCAAAAAATTGTTCTAAAGGGTGGTCCGGTTTTCAAAATCTACGGAGTTACAGGGTGGCCAATAAAAGTTTTTCGGACCTGTACCCTGACTCACTTAAATCATTATATCTTGAAAACTAATAATCATAACGCATAGTTTTATGGCTTGTTTTTTTATGGAATCAAATTACCTTTAATTTGATGTAACATCCTAAATTGTAACTGTACCTGATTTTGAGATATTTACTTGAAAACACAAAATTTTGGCACTCTACTCCGCAAATTCTGTGTTCAATGTCGTTTTTCTCAGAAAATCTCATTGAAATATGCCATTTTAATTTTAATTTTTTATAGGTCATATTGTTGGCTACACAAGTTGCATACATACTTATAACTTAGATTTGACCATTTCGCAAGTAGTAAGCGAAAATACATATCGCTTAAAAACTGAATATCACATAAAGTGGCCTTCGTTTTCGATCTACACTTTTTGCTTGAACTGAAAGAATTTATTAAAGGTTTTTATGCTTTATTTCAAAATTTTTGAGCTACAGTAAATGTTCAAAATGGCCACCTACATTTTGAATACACGCTAAAGCTCGTTTCGCAGGCGTTCTTTTCATATTCATACTTCTCAGCTGCTGCCTCACTTCTGTTGCAGCCGCATCGATCCTGGTATTTAGGTCTTCCAATGTTGATACTTCCATTGTGTAAACAAAGACCTTCATCCGTCCCCATACAAAAAAATCCATAATTGTTAGATCAGGAGATCTCGCAGGCCAGTGTATTGGTCCATTTCGACCGATCCAGCGATTGGTATAATTGGAATTCAACCAATCTCTGACTGGTCCGCCATAGTGAGCTGGAGCACCATCGTGTTGGTAAAACATGGAAGTCAATCGTTGCAGCGGAATGTCCTCCAATAAGTCCTACAGATCATGTCTTCAAAAATCGAAGTAACTGGTACTATTTAAAGTACACTCTAAAAAGTGGGTCTATTATTAATACTTTGATAATAGGAAATATATTCATTTTTCGTTTAAAATAACGAATCCCAAATTTTTTTACACATTCGAAGTGCATTTTTTTGCTTTGACGTCATATTAGCTGAATAATACACAGCTTTTTGTAATTTGAAGCTAAAAGAGTGTAAATTTACTAGTTTGCTATTTGCCTTTGCGCCAAAGCCATAAAATTGCATCATTTTTTAGGGTAAAATTACACGATTTGGTCGTGAAAAAAATATTCTTTTTACGCACTTTTGTAAATTTACATCTTTAATAGTAGGAAACCAGTTTCCTACCAATCACTCCTGCCCATAAATTTACGCTGAAATTATGCTGAAACGATGAAGTTCTTCTCGTGTATGGATTGCTCTCATCCCACGTATGCAAATTGTGAAAGTTTGTGATACCGTCCCTGGTAAATAAGGACTCATCCGTCCAGAGAATGGTGTTTAAAAAATGTTCGTTATCTAATTGTTTCTCAAGGAGCCAATTGCAGAATTCCATCCTTTTGGGCAAATTGATAGGTAGCAGCTCCTGCACTGATGTGTTGTGGAAGGGATGTAAACGGGCTGCTTTTAAAATACTCCAAACTTTCCACGTTGACACGTTAAACTGTCGAAACACTGATTGATGGGTCAGTTTCCACTGCATGCAATATTTCTTCATCGGTCCGTACAGCGCAGGATTTGTGTTTGCTCGGCTCGTCCTAATGCTGCCAGTTTCCCGAATCTTTGTGTATAGTTTATGAAACACTCTCCGTCCAGGAATCCGTCGATGGGGATATATCTGTTGATACAAAGATTGCGCCGCTTGTGAACTTCCCCGGCACTCTCTATATACGTACATAATACCTGCATATTCGTCATTAGTGAAGTGAGACATTTTGAATTTATGTTTGAAATTTTAGTGATATCTTCTAGATCGAGTAATGTAGCGAGACTGACAAAAATTTGAAAGTGGTTCTGTTTTTATAGGGTCTTAATTTTTTTACGTATTCCATTAATAAAGGCGAAGAACTGTACCCAATTTTACCTTTGACATCCAGGTAGGTGCTTCAATTATGTTGAAACTAATTTTAATTTAGTTTATTTTGTTGATAGTTTAAAAAGTAATTAATGGGCAGTAAAAAAAACTGAAGTACAAATATCAATTTAAACTATTCTTTTCAACGAGGGCCACTTTACGGTATATTTACTTTTTAAGCAATATGTATTTTCGTTTACTACTTGCGAAATGGTAAAATCTAAGTCATAAGTATGTATGCAACTTTTGTAGCCAATAATATGGCCTATAAAAATATAAAACTAAAATGGCATATTTTAATGAGGTTTTCTGAGAAAAACGGCATTGAACACAGAATTTTCGGGGAAGAATTGCCAAAATTTTGTGTGTTGAAGTAAATATCTCAAAATCAGGTACAGTTACAATTTAGGATGTTACATCAAATTAAAGGTAATTTGATTCCATTAAAAAAACAAGCCATAAAACTATGCGTTATGATTATTAGTTTTCAAGATATAATGATTTAAGTGAGTCAGGGTACAGGTCCGAAACACTTTTATTGGCCACTCTGTAACTCCGTAGATTTTGAAAACCGGACCACCCTTTAGAACAATTTTTTGCTCAAAATATATCAAGGAATGCCTAAATAGTGTATGATATTTCATAATTGAACTAACTTAATTTCTGATTTGTGTAATATTGCGTTGAACAAGCTCTTTTTTGTAGGACTCGATGTAGCGTTTACTATTGAGCTTGAAGCAACATTTCTACACGTTTAGAACAATATTCAATAGTTGAATTTACGAATCATGAAGACTTCGTTTTCAGTTTGGCTATGGTAAGACTTTAAATTTGATTCAATTTATATTAGCTTGAAGCGTTGCATGGAAAAGGATTTTTTCGCATTTCTGCACTATTATTAGCTTTTTTGAGATTATATATTTTTAGATTAACTAAAAACACTGTGGCGCATTTTAATATTTCGCAAAAATATTTTACGTTTGATTGAACTTACCATATTTAGGATAACGGAAAAATCACAATACTTGGATGAAGTAATTTTATATCAAACTTTGAAGTAATGAAGAAATCAATTAGTAGCTATCAGTCGAATTTTAAATAAAAGCATTTTTCCCATCATATGAGCTATTGCCTCTGCGTGATAACAGCCAAGCTATTCAATCGAGTTCTTCTTGGTTCGCTACGCAAGAAAAGAAACATAGCTCTGCGCATCCTGTTTTAGGTTAACGATTCATCCGTATGTTGAAGTGATTTTGCTTTCTTTAATATCAAGGAAGGCCATAAACCATAAATTAAATATTGAGTTATGAACAGCTAAAAGCTCTAATGGCACGTATAAGAAAAATGATTAATTACAATGATTCTCTCCCAACGTAACACGCCGCTGCTGATGTTGCTGCTTACGTCATCAAGTGCTTCACCACCACGAATGGCACATTAAAGTTTCAATCGCTTAGACGCATGCACACACATAATAACAATGTCCTTTCAAAAAGCTCCACTGCGAAGTCACGAACATTTCACATTCAACATAGAGATACACCGGAAGATTTCATTCAGGACAATTTACACTGTCGCGGCAATAAATGAAAAACATTTAAATTAACTCCAGAAACGGCTTTAATGCTATGGCATTCCAACATAAACTTCACCTAACATGTGCACACACTTGAAAAATGTTCGTATTAACTCTTGGATTCCACTAGACTTCACTGCATTAGCGAAACTTCACGCTCAAGTATTTTGTGATGGTATATCCTTTAAGTTACCTAACACGCGTTTCATTTAAGGCAATCACTTGAAAAACTTAAAAACACTTCTCTGCATTTATAATTAGAAAATGAAAAGTCCAGAGTTCACCAGTGACTAAGGTTTGCTCAGTATTAGATACTCCATATTTAGCGTCCGACTGCAAACTAAATACGACAACTGGAATCCAGGTCCTGGGAATAGAGCTCCCGTGGTAAAGCTCAAAAATTTCGCATAGAAGTCATGTAATCGAAAGTTGGGATACGAAAATGTAGGACTTTCTAGTGGTGAGTTCGTGCCTCCCGAGAGCACTTGCAGCGAAAGCTCTGGAAAGGAAAAGGTGTATAAGCATTGACCATGTTTACGGTACATCTCAATATAATTCGGATTATCGATGATGATTATTTGCAGTGATTTTACATGACAGATATTTGCAGATTAAGTTCGAAGCCCCCATATTAGAAAAATCCTTGTATTCAGACAGTCTGCACACACACAGAAATTGAGCTTTGAGCCAATTATATAAGTTTAATCTCAATATCCCAATTTGACC
Organism: Nemotelus pantherinus; assembly: GCA_963978885.1. Classification (NCBI taxonomy): domain Eukaryota; kingdom Metazoa; phylum Arthropoda; class Insecta; order Diptera; family Stratiomyidae; genus Nemotelus; species Nemotelus pantherinus. Next base: position 74,402,003 of record OZ022263.1, on the reverse strand, counting down.
GGTTACACGAGGTAATGCCTGGTATAATCGAAAATCCGAATTAAATTGGGATCACGTGTATTTCAGGCGATTATTGCACTTCCGACTCTCTCGACGAGTTTGTAGCATGTATTTCTAAGTGCACAATGCCGTGCTAAGACTTTGAAAAGTTTATTAGGGGCAATCGAAATTAATATTTTCTGTTACCTTTGCCTATTTATAGCTCCAAGCTTTTCAGCCTAACATTTAGGCACCCGAAAAATCATATTTTCAAATATTTTTTTTTAATACTTTTTGCAAGTCAACTAAAATATTGTTGTATTGTACCCTTAAAACACGTTTCGTGGATTCGATATTCTCCACAATCACGAAATAAAACAGTTGTATTTTACACCACAATTATACTTTTATTTACACAAATAATTCTAAACACTAAGTCGCGTACACTTTACTGATCGCACTATTATTTCACTACAATTTTGCGTTACAATTTCACACTATATTGCTTTTCCAAACATCCGCGCCCGGAGACACTTAATTCGCTGTCACGCACAATTATTTGTATCATTTTTCGCTGTATACAAAACTCTCGCTGTGTACTAACTAACTTCTAAGACCTCTCGCGGCGATATTTATACTCGTGAGGTCAATTGTTAGGCTATTCTGGATTTATGTCTTGGGTTCTCGAAAGCTCTGGATCTGGCTTCTAGAAGGCTATCCCCTGAAACATAATACAGCAAAATGTCGCACTGGGCGGAGAAAATCCGCTGTCAAAAAATTAGAATGCACTGTTTTGTATGGTAACGCCCACATTTCCGGCGCCCGAAATTTTCGAATCGTCAGAATTCGCCAAATTTCTAATATATTCGTTTCGCTAGCGGTGATGCCAGCCACAGGTTGATGACAGCCGCAGGTTGGCATCACCACTAGATTGAATTCAGTCTGCTTGAATTAGGTTGAATGGTCTGGGGGTATAGACAAACGATGGCCGATATTTATTGTGATAAGCCAACCTAATCTTTGTAGAACAGGATTTAGCAAAACCAAAGAAATAAAAATGAATTAGGTTGGTGCCTTGGTTGACGCCATGAATGTAACTGTCATTCGTCAGTGCATTGACAGCGAAATTTTCGCTACATTGTGGTTCACCATATTCAAATGCAAAATTCTACATAGAAGTTCGCCGCCCCCTTCGAAAATTTCGCAGATATGTGTTTCGGGCTTATTGTGAATTGTTGTCGTTGTCATAAAAGATGTTGCGAATTGCTTCTAGCGGGCTCTATCCTGCGTTTTATCCATAGATTGCTATTGTTCTTTGAATTATAAGTATGAGACAGATATATCTCGCTGTTTCTACCTATTTCTGGCGCTGATACAACGAAATTGTTTTGTTTGGCATGCATGCAACACTACCTCCTCCTTAGACCTGTTCGTCCCAAACAGATTCCTCGTCAGCCATTGTGTTGCTTTCATGGTACAGGGCAAGTCGGTCTAGGTGCACAACCTTCATTTTCGACCGGTGTTTTCGATGCTGCTGTATCCGGTGGACAACATCGTTGAGCCGTTTAATGATGCGATATGGTCCTTCCTATTTTGGTTGCAGTTTCTGACTCACGCCTGTAGAGTCAAAATAACTCATTTTCTTGAAATCCAGCTGAGTTTACTTTCAGGTCATACCGCGTTTTCATCCGGTCCGTGTTTAGATTTCTGTGGCTCCTAACTGCCTCGTAAATGCAGTGTAGCCGTTGACGCAGCTCCAAAACGTACTCTGTTGTTGTCTTCGGATCTTTTGGTGGTATTCCGAATTTGACATCAGCTAATATTTCGTCCAAATACGATAGGCGATTCTCCAGTTGTAGTATGCGTCGCTGTTCGCCATTAGCCATTAGGAATAATGGGATATGACGATCCCAATCTCTCAATCAAGGTTTTGTTGAACCTTTCGACCATTCCATCGAACTGTGGGTGAAGTGGATTGATTCATGTCTTCTTTATGGCCAAGACATCGCAAAACTCAGTAAAAACTTGGGATTCGAAATTTCGACCGTGTGCAGCCGAATGCAGCTCGTTTGGAACTCCGTACCTACTCACCCAGTTAATCACAATTCGCTCCGCCACGGTAGATGCTTCCTGATTTGAAAAAGCGTAGACTTCTGTCCATTTGGTAAAGTAGTTGGATACTACCAGCACGTAGCAATTCCCTGGCTGTGATACCGGAAACAGTCCTGCTACTTCTATGGCGATTCATTCAAAAGAGGCTCCCACATTTTAGGTCCTCAGCTCACCCAAAGGCTTTCTCCTGGGCCCTTTCACAGATGCACAGGCTGCACATTTCCTACACCAGTCCTCCACATCTTCCCGCGCATGTACGCAATAAGGAGTTCCATTGTGCCCAGTAGCTCTTTAGCGTAGAACTTCAACTCGATATGCTTTGCCATTCGGGCCGATGTGCAGACTCCTTCCAGGCTATGATATCCCGTAATACCCATCTGCCAGTTGCTCGTCCAATAGTTCCAACTGTGTCAATTCTCTTGCTGGTGAAACAGATATCACCTTTTCGATGGGCAATGTTAAAGTTGTATGTTTGCAACCTTTCAATCCATCGTGCCACTTGTCCTTCGGGGCTCTTAAAGTTGAGCAACCATCTCAGAGCGGTGTGATCGGTCCTCGATACGAAGCTTTGGCCGTACAGGTATTTATGGAAATGTTTGGCGGCCTCAACTATTGCCAACAGCTCTCTTTGGGTGACACACTAGTTTCGCTTTGGCTTGGATAGCACCCGTTTAGAGTAATAAGCAATCACTCATTCCTGACCATCAATTCGCTGTGCCAACATCACACCTATACCTGTATTACTTGCATCAGTGTCCACGATGAAAGTTTTCTGCGGCTGAGGATATGCCAGTATCGGTGATTCACATAGCTCCTGCTTAAGCTTCTCAAACGCTGTTTGGCACTGATGGCTCCAGTTAAACGGCTAATTTCTCTCCGTCAGCTGGTGCAAACTTTTGGCGATGGTAGCGAAATCCTTTACGAACCGGCGATTGGACGTTGCCAATCCCAGAAAATTGATGCTTATCCTTAGGCACTGGTCAATTTTTAACGGCTTCAATTTTTGCAAGGTCAGTTTTTATTCCTCCAGTAAATACCACATAACCAAGGTATTTCACTTCACTGCAGAAAAGGTTGCACTTTTTGGGACTTAGCTTCAAGTTCAACGCTCGCAGCCTTTCGAATACGTCCTCCAGGTTTTTCAGGTGTTCTTTGAACGCTCTGCCGATAACAAAGATGTCATCCTGGTACACCAAACATGTCTTCCAACTTAGTCCACGCAGTACACGCTCCATGAAACGTTCCAAGGTCGCAGGAGCATTACAGAGTCCGAACGGCATTACAGCAAATTACCAGAGCCCAGTTCCAACGGAAAAGGCTATCTTTTCACGGTCACTTCTCTCAATTTCAACCTGACAGTATCCGCTCTTCAAAACTAATGTCGAAAGCCACTTCGCACTGGGTAGAGTATCCATAATATCATCCATTCTTGGTAAGGGGTAGCTATCCTTTTTCGTTACGTCATTTAACCGTGGATAGTCGACACAGAACCGTGTACTGCCATCCTTCTTTTTGACTAAGACTACTGGGGACGTCCAAGGGTTATTCGAAGGCTCGATGATCCCTTGTTCTTGCATGTCCTGTATCATGTTAGTAACCTCAGCTTGTTTGGCAGTGGTAAGTGGCGGGGAGCCTGCCAAATCGGTGATGCATTTCGGGTATCGAGTCGATGCGTAGTCAACCTAGTTCTCCCGTAATCGATATCAGCATAAAGTTCAATTAGCTGGTCGCGTCACTTAATTCCGAGGACTGTAGCATGTTCTTTGCTAGCTCATCTATCTTGCTGTTGGGTATCTTTTTGTGCTCAGGTTATATTTCTGCCTTATCCAAAGAAATGATTGAAGAAACTGGTTGGCAGTTATTTCTCCTTTGTTAAGCTTTTTCTTTTACTCCGCTAAATTCAGCACCCTTCCAGGAACATGATTCCCCTTCGTAATTGTGATTAGGTTTTTTGCCACCATAAGGCAGCTGACTGCTGAGTTTTGGGTTGGCTCTACGATGAAGAACTGGTGGCCCCCAGGATCACCATTCAATGTGGCCCAGACGATTGGTACTTTGGTGTTTTCGCAGATGAAGATTCCCAGCCGGTCGTTCCCCTTTCTGTTACCTACCAATCCAGAAACTATTCAAGCACTTAAGGCCAATATCATCCAAGCACTCCGTGAGTTACATCCCGAAACCATCATCAAGGTCTTGGAACATTGGAGTGACAGAATGCGCTACTGCAAAGCCAGCCGAGGCAGCCACTTGAACAAAATTGTGTTCCATCATAAATGGGAATGTTTACTCTTACTAATAAAGCCATATTACATGGAAAAATCTAAATTTGGTTGATTTTATTGCATTTTTAAAAAGAAACTCGTATTTGGCCCACCTTGTACACTTCAAATACATATTTATATTGTCGCACAGCATAAACATTTTTCTTGACTTTAATTCAAACTGTTTTTTAAAACAGTTTGAAAAAACAGTAGTTTTTTCAACATCAAAAACAGTTCGTTTTGTTTTTTGAAAACAACAGCACACAAGGACCGTGCATACTGTTAAGAGATGAAGAGAGTGGAAGGAATCAGGAAAAAATAGAAAAAAAAATAAAGTAAAAAACTTACATAGCCCGTGGTTTTTTGGCTATTTACATAGAAGAAAAAATATCATCGTATAGTTATCTTCATTGTTCACATGTATCCAGGGAAAAGATGAAAGCCTGGAAAATATGATACCAGCCAATATTATGTAAGCTTATGGCATAATGCATGGTTTTGATTGAGGGATGGAAAAATTAAAGAGAATGAAAATAAAAACCGAGTTCGGACGCAGAGATTGCTATAGCTACTAGGTAGACTTTCAACGTAAAAATTAAATAACTTAGCAAAATCGATTTTTTTCAGTAATCGAAGTTGACCGCTGATGCTCACTTCGAATTAAAAATTTGTTTGTAGCTTAAAAATCGTTGACACATATGTATTTATTTTTGCTTGTTCCAAATTTCAAGTAGTTGCTAGATATTGGCAATTTTTTCGATATAACTTTTATACTGCTTAAAAATTTTTTTTTAAAAAAAAGCAAGCTTAAGTAATCAGCGATGCCGGCGTTTGTTCAAGTTAAATCTGCTTGCAAAGTGAGTGTTTTAGCCAATTTAAATATTTTTTGTCTGTATGTTCTAATTTGACAGGCATCAAGGAATTTGCAATCCGCTATGCATATATTCCAGCGTTGCAAATCATGCAGCCCAGTTATGAATGCTTTCTTCAGGAATGAAATGCAAACTAGCCCAAAGAACCAATTAGAAGTTTGGCGGAATATTTCAACAGGGAAAGCTAGTCTTGCAGATAGAAATAAGGCTGGAAAAAGTGCTGGATACAAGAAAAATTCTCAAGCAGACACGACAAGTGGAGCTCACAGATGGAAGCGTATTGATCACGATTGTCACAAAATGCAAAAGGCTATACTTTCGCAAGCGGCAACTGCACCATTAAGACATCCAAGGAGGCCAGAAGAAGTTCGGAGATGTCAAAGCTATGACTCTTCAGGTGGATGCTCAGTCAATAATCCGAAATGTGGTGCTATAAGCGAAGAGACGATCGGTGAAGTTGAATGTGACGTCGATAAAGTAAGTAAGTAGAATTAGACTGCTGATATTGCCAATAGCAGCTTTTTTGCCTCCTTCACTACACACCCACCACTCAATTAAATATCGCTTCTGAAAATAGAGTAGTTTGCCCTACTTTTGAAACAATTGTTTTGAAATCAGCAACAGTACCAGAGACAACTATACTATTTCTAACCAACTGTAGTTTTGTAGTCTTCGAGTCTTGTAAGCCAAGACCTGGTTTGTCACGTTCATTGCCTATCTTTTTTACACAAGTGGGAGTTGGTGTGAATTCGAAACTGACAAATTTGGTCAACACACAGTACGTAAACATTTATCATCATTCCCCAGAAATGGAAGGGGAATCGTTGAAAAAAAACTGTTTTTGTTTTGCAGAAGACATATTTGGATCAAGTTTAGAGAAATTAATATCTTTCAGAAAGCGATGAAAAATATTCAAATTGGAATGAAAAAATTCCAAATAGAGGAACATCCTCACCCATATATAACCCAAAATTATACTATACATGCAAGTCAAATAATTTCAAATTATTTTATCTATTAATAATATTAAAATATCTGATAGTTTGAACTAAACTAAAACTTAATATACAGAGAGAAAACATAATTTAAAATAATTTCGATTGAATGAAATATTATTAAATACAATTATGGCAAATATGGGAAACAAAATTTTTTTAAGTTGGTTTAGAGCTTACTGCTTAAGATTTCAATGATGAAATGTAATTTTATGTTTTTCATGATGTGACGGATCATTATACGACAGTCTACCCAATAACTTTGGTTCGCTAAGAACTTTAATGATTCTGTCTAGAGGCAATCGATAATAACTGGCCATTGCTCAGACCATTGTTTCAGACATGCTATTTGAAACGATGGAGTAAGAACATTCGTTTTACCAAATAGGACTTTTGTGGATATAACAGAAATGGGCACGAAATGGCTCTCCGTGTCGTGAGTTAGCTTATTTCGCAGAAATAAAAGAGAATGGCTTAGAAATTGGACGGGAGAAATGGTCTAATTTTCGACCTTCCGATTGTGTGAAAATAACGAAGCTGGTGTTAGAAACTGCGCAAGACTTTAGAATTGAACTTCTTGTATCTTGCTTTCGTTTAATGGAAGAACGCTCTTATAATATCATTTATATATTATGTTTATATGCTCTCAAAAATATAGGGGCACGACACGGTTTTTGTGAACCGTGGCATCGTCCTGTTGAAAGATGTAATTTCTATCCGATATTTTCACAGCGTAACATGGTTGGATTAGCAACGACAACCAACCATTCAATCCACTACGAACACGGCATCCGTTTTCCCATCGAAGCCGATTCCTGTCCATATCATGATTCCAACCCTGCCCATTTGCCCGCTTACTTGATGTTAAGGGCTGCTTCCAAAAATCGTGGAATAATATTTAGCCAGGATATCTTCGATATCATCTATTCTTGGCAATGAATTGCTATATTTTTTCGTGTAGTGCCATATTTCACCACGGAAAACTGTGTAGTGCCATATTTCTTCCTAACTTGAGACTGCTGGTGATTCCCAAAGACTGTTTGAAGGCTCCACAATCAGGGTTGCCAGATTTGGGCATTTCCCCCAACTTTGAGGGAAAATTTAAGCTTTGTGGGGTTTTGGGGGGAATAATATTCAGGCGGCATTTTCTGGCCGAAAACCAGCGTAAATGAATTTGAGTTTTTTATTTTAAATTTTAAATTAAATACTACATTCAGTTTCATTTAGTAAAAAAAACTAGTAAAAGTACGTAAAAAACCAAAAGTATTGCTCAATAATAGTATACTTTCTTAGAATTTTAGTTGAAATAGTCTCTGCTATCATATTCTAGGGAAATTTCTCAAGTAACGGTTTTATCCACTGGAAAAATATTGAGTACTGTGAAAAGTGGCGGTATCCAGTTTTGCACGTTTTTAGTTAAGTTCCATTTGAGCACCCGTCTGACTTATTTTATAACCCGCGATGTATTCTGGATTATTGAGTCGTGGCATTTATTAAAAAACAATTATAGGTAATATTTTTTTCGAAATGTCTGTTGTAAATACTTCAACATGATTTTTTTGCACTAAAATGAGAAAAATGTCTATTGTTGAAAATAGTATTTAGTGTTGACAAGACAGGGATACAGTGGCGTCTTTCCTTCGCATTGTGTCCACCAACAACGTTTCTATTTTCTTTCTATTGCCTAATCTTCATTTCTTTTTTCTGTTTTCTTTCTCAATTTAACTATTTCCCTAACGCTAATAACAAGATCCTTGACCTCATCCTCTCTAACGTTGAGTCCTCTTCGATTTTACTATCTCCTGTCCCAATACCCTACACGCACCCTGACCCCATTATCCTCCCCTTTCTATTAATTTGTCCATCAGCTTTTCAAATCGTATTAAATCTTCCACTGCGTGACGGTTTAACTTTAAAAAAAAAACTAATTTTGACCGCATGTCTAATGATTTGAATTCAATCAATTGGTTTAATTGCTTCTGTGGTCTCGATATTGGCTCTGCTGTATCTAAATTTTGCAGTATTCTTACTGAGTTGATCTCGTCGCATACTCCTGTTTACAGTTCTCGTAACCCCCGCGACCCGTTTGGTTTACCGCGAGGGTAAGCAGTGCCCTTAGAGATAATAGTTCAGCGCGTTTGAAATTTGCTAACTCTCGGTCTGGTAAAGATTATGCTGTCTTCTCCCATTTACGTTCCTCTGCCGAGAAAGAAATTAGATTAGCACTATTCAGATATTCCTCTTCAGTTGAATCTTCTTTGAACTCGAACAACTCTAAAAGTTTCTGGTCGTTCGTCCGCTCCTTAAAAGCTTCCTCTTCTCTTCCTGACTCCCTAGTGTTTAATGCCTTTACTACTTCCAACCCTCTTGGCATTTGCAATCTCTTTGCTATGTTTTTTTCTTCTGTTTATACTATCCCATCAATTTCTACTACTGACTGCTTTTCCTTTAATTTCCCTGCTATTCTCTCCTCAGTCGCAACTAACCCCGTAGGGGTTGAATTCCTTTTGCCCTCACTTGACTCTGACTGTTCCCCTGCCCGGATGGTATTCCCAATTTATTCGTAGAAAATCTTGCGTCTTCCCTTTGTGTCCCTTTAACCATCTTATTCAATGTAAGTCTCTGTAAAAGGCCGGAGCACCTTTACGAACCTTGTTGAGTTTACTCGTGTAATCGTTTCTGCAATTGACAGCAACAATCAACTTGATGTAATTTATACTGATTTTGCCAAAGCTTTTGACACTGTTAATCATATGCTGCTTCTTGTCAAACTGAAGCATTATGGAATTCGTGAACCTCTGCTTTCCTGGAGCTCTTCCTTTTTAACTGATCGCACTTGTGTTGTCTCCCTCTTTGGCTTGTCGTCCTCATCTTTCTCTCCTTCTTCTGGTGTTCATCAAGGTTCCATCTTAGTTCAATCTATTTATCAATGACCTTCACACGGTTTTTAAGTCTTCATGTCTTCTATATGCAGATGATTTAAAAATCTTCCGAGTCATCAAAAATACTGCTAACTCTCTGCTTCTTCAGGATGATTTGTATGCTCTCTCTGGTTGGTGTAACTTGAACTGTTTGTCCCTTAATGTTTCCAAGTGTTTTTCTATGTCCTTTTCTCTTAAGCTTCACAGTCGTGTCTTTCCTTATGCTATTGATGGCACTATCTTCTCTTGTGTCGATCATTTTTCAGATCTTGGGGTCACATTTGATCGCAAACTGAACTTTGAAGTTCATGTCCTTACTATCAATAGAAAAGCAATAAAAGTTCGTTTATTCTAGCTCAAAAGTAATACCAAAAATTCAATGAAAAGTTTAACTCAAAATAGAGCTTCCAAAATTGCAGTATTGAAATATATATTCCTGAATTAATTGGAAAAACTTTATAGATACATACACTTGCCAGAAAAAGTATCCGTACACGATCAAAATAAAGCAACATATTAGGAAATTCGTGGTAAAAAGAGCTGCTACATTTTAATATTTAAGCAATAAAATTTATTCAGTAATCAAACTTCCTTATCTATAAATTTTTTATTTGGTATTCCTTTAAAAACTAGATTTTACAAAACAAAAACAAAAAAATTTCACTTAAACGAACCAGAAAAAGTATCCGTACATGACAATACGAATTTAAAATATTCAAATATTTTTATTATATATCAGAGCTTAATAACTTGTCGGGTAGCCTTTTCGCTTGAGGACCTCCATCAGTCGATGTGGCATGGAGTGGACCAATTTGGCTGCATCCTGCCTGGTAATTTTGCCCCATTCATCGACGATGACATTTTTCAGCATTTCCTTTGAAGATATGCTGTGCTGACGGATCCTGCGCTCCAACAAATCCCACAAATGTTCAATGGGATTAAGGTCTAGGGATTGGGGTGGCGTACGCAACTGATGTTTGTGTTGTAGAGCAACCAAAGCTTCACATTCACCCGTATTATGAGTGTCGAGTCGATCACTAGTCGATAATCGACGAAGTTGTCGAGTGGATGGCGTTTTGGTATTGCGAGAGTCGATCGAAACGACTCATAAGTACTGCCATATTGAAATCGAGGAAAATGCTTGAATTGATTGCTATTGTGAACGAAAATGCCATTCTGAACAATGTGACAAGTGAATTTTTTTTAAAAACAATGGTTTTTTTTGAAAGTTTTTTAAAATGAATTCTTTTGATTTATTTTTTGATGACGAGTTTGATGAGGACAATCTAGCCGCCCTCCTAGAATTAAGGCGAAAAAGAAAGTGGCTTGAGACTCGTCAAATTCTTTGGATATGGACAATGCGAAGTAAGCACTGTGCATTCGAATAGTCATGATTTATTTAATGAAGAGTAGATTTATACAACATTTGAGACTTTCAAAACAAGCATTCGTAATGCTGCCCGGAGTTTTAGATTACTACTTAAAGCCTAGTAATGTATTCGACGAACGAAATACAGCGAAAACGTCTGTGCGGAATCGAGCGAAATAAAGTTCCGCACCCCGACACCGGGGGCAGTATAAATTGCCATTGATGACATTTAACAAGTGCATTACATTTGAATTCGGTGCATATAAATTTAACTAAAGCCCTGAAATGTATTCGACGCGAAACGGAACGAAGTGTCAAATCCCATACAAAATCAGCTTGGCGCGGAATTTCGTTTCGTTTGGTTTTGCTCGTCAGTAATGTGTTCGAAGGCGTATAAGAGTCTTCGAAGACAGCCGGCATCAAAAATGATAATATCGGCAAAACAAAAACTATTGTTGCAAGGATGCGCGATTCATCCATCCATTTTCACCAATTTTTCAATAAAATATCCGCAAACTCGAATAAAATTATGAGCTGTCACATTTTTCGCATCAATTTACGGTCCTGGGTCATTAAATGGCCGCGAAATGTAACTTATAGTGCAGCGCCATCTCAGAGCGAGTCATTGCGTTGTCTTCGAAGACTCTTATACGCCTTCGAACACATTACTGACGAGCAAAACCAAACGAAACGAAATTCCGCGCCAGGCTGATTTTGTATGGGATTTGACACTTCGTTCCGTTTCGCGTCGAATACATTTCAGGGCTTAACACTAAATTAACGTTTTCAAATATTTGGTAACGAATCTGTATATAACTTCAAACGTTGAAGCTGCAACTCATACATAATTTCAATTTTTGCGCGCGAAGTATTTTTTGTCTCTCGCATCTTTTTTATAAATCTGCAAGGTATTTTGCTTTATTTGTAAGGACTTCTCCAGCAATTTTAACTTGAATTTTTGAAAGCAATATATTTTTTTGTCCAAGTGCAGAGTTTCTGCGACATTTTTATTAATGATTTCCTGCAGTTCAGTTTACTTTTCGAGTAATCGGAGTTTACTTTCCAGTTGGTCGGCGGTGGAAAATTACTTTCTCGATGTGTTTTTTCCGTTGAAAAAGTTGCATCAATGGCTGTTGGTTGTAAAGCGCTTACAACTGAGGTTGCTTGATTGCTTGTGAAACAAGTTAAATTCGACGATGCAAGTTCCACACTTATATCGCGCAGCGTTCTGAATTCACAGCCACAGCTAACATTTAAATTAAGTAAATCAACTACACACTCTTGAAGAGTGGAGAAATGAATTTGTTTGTTCGGACCACCACCAGTTTTTCACTATTGTTTCTTATGATCTTCTTGCGAATTTTAAATTTGAAATCGATCCACACTTGAGGAGGTCATACGAGTTTAAGAATTTTGATATCTTAATAACAAACCTTCTGTCAGCCACTTATATCTCTCACTGGTATACCCATGCTATTTAAACTATTCTATCCTTCCTTCACTTCGCCTTTTTTCCCACCAGCTTTAACGAATCCTCTTGTGAGCTCTTCGTTATTCTCAAGTAGAGATAAAACACGTTCAAATTGTTTTGCGTTTGTTATTTCGACCCTTTAATAATTATTTTAAAAGCGACTGAATATTCCAAGAAAATAACTTACATTTTGCATATATCCAATTACCTTTCGATGTAAAGTCGCAAAGCAAATTTCAATCGACAAAGCTGTCGATATTATCGAAATCGACTCGACACTCATAATAGCATATCTGTCGATATGCAGTCGATGTCGATATGTCGATATTATCGACATCGAAACGACACTCACAATAGCATATCTGTCGATATGCAGTCGATGTCGATATAATCGACATCGACTCGACACTCATAATATGGGTGATTGTGTGCTGTGTGCTTGGGATCATTATCCTGCTGGAACCAGAAATCGTCACCAAGTCCCAACTGCTGCTTCATATTCGCCTTCAAAATATTAAGGTAAGCGTATTGATCCATAGTTGATTCGATAAACACAATTTGGCCAGCTCCTTCTGCCGCCATACACCCCCAGAGCATAACACCACCTCCACCATGTTTGACAGTAGGTATCAGATTTTCTTTTTCGAGGGCAGTATCGCTCTTCCGCCACACAAACTTTCTGCCTTTAATGCCAAGTATAAAAAATTTGATTTCGTCGGAGAACAGGACATGTTTCCAAAACTCTAGAGGCTTGTTTATAAATTCATTTGCGAAATCCACACGTTTCTTCTTGTACACTTCCGAAATGTATGTTTTCTTACACCGGGACTCGATTAGCAATTTACTCTGCAATTTCCGATTGCAACGACTGTCAAATTTATGGTATGCAATCAGTACGTGGGAAATTTCATGGCATGCAATATCATTTCGAAAATGCCTCTGAGCGAGAGAGACGTGCGCTGTATCTGAGCGTCAAATGCTCTTAAGGAGTTATTTGAAGTGCAGAGCGAAGAAATTCCCCAATTTCCCAGCATTTCATACTCTGTAGACTATTTTCATTGCTCAACGAAATCAAAAAATCCCTTTGAATTCAGAATCCCTACGCAAAATAAACCAGGCCCACGGTTCAGCGCCATTTTGAAATCAAGAACTGACAAAATATTGCAAGGCAGATTGCCGAGAAAATTGCATACCATATTGCCTACCATTTATGGCAGACCATAAAATATTGCATACCATAGGCTGCCTCCACTGGCAATTTCAAATTTCATGCAATGGGAAATTGCAAGTGGAGGCAGCCTGTTACGTGCTATACGAGAGCAATATCCATCTTTCTTCAGTATTTTTCGTATGGTATCGTTGTGGAGAACCTTGCCAAAAGAGTCTTCTATTATTCTACTAATTTGAGAAGCAGTTACTCGAGGATTCTTTTTAACTGACTGCAATACGGTTCTTTTTTCGTGTTCAGTCAGTATGGAGGGTCGACCACAACGAGACTTTGACACAATCGAACCAGTTGTATCAAATATTTTCACCACATACCGGACAGAAGAGTGAGTTCTGCCTATTAACTGACCAATTTCGCGGAAAGTTTTGCCTTGACTCCTAAGTTTCAGCATAATTTTCCTTTCATCAGCACTGATTTCCTTAATTTTAGGCACCATCATGTATTCTAGTGCATAACAACTTTAAAATAACTTCATTCACTTCTTAACCTATCACAAATCAAAGTAGAACTATTATCGGATCTAAATACTTACATATGCATCTGCACATGCCACTGCATAGCACGGGGAATCCCCCGTTTTGCTCTGTACGGATACTTTTTCTGGTCAAATGTGTTGCCATTTATTGATTTTGTTTGAGTTTCAAGTGTTTTTAAATAGTAACTATTCTGAAACATACTGGTAATAATGAAAAAATGTCGATTTTATGCTATTATAAAAGAAAACAGCCAAATTAAGTGGACATCTCCTTTTTATCTATGGATTGTTTTCGTTGTTTGAATATATGTATGAAATACATGTATGAGATGTATGTCGAGTATTTCCTCGCCGTTTCTAGCATTTTCTGGCGCCGCCACAGCGTCATACGGTTCGTTTGGCATGCATGCAACAATATCTTCCTGAATTAATTGGAAAAACTTTATAGATACATATACGGTACATAACAATACGGTACATTGCTTTAAGTCAGGGTCTATGGTACAACCGGAAATTTCGTAAACAGAAACGACTATCAGCATATTGTCAATGCACTATGCCATCAATCTATTAAAAACATTGTTTTCTTGTTTATTACAGACACCGCGAAGAAAGAAGTAGATGTAACTAGGTTTACATTTTCCCCAGTGATGAAAATATTTGACTTAATTCCGTCTGTGCCGCAGTGCTTCGATCTCATACCATATTTTATTCAGGACATCTTCGGTGCTCCATTACTTTACATAGAATCGTCAGCACCTGTGCTGGCGTCGAATAAAAACGGAGATGCTGAATTCATTCCACCATTTTTCCATATTTTACCTAAAATAGCGCAGCATGAAGCAGCAAAACAAAAAAGCCATCTACAAGAAACTTTAGAAAAAGTAAAAGCTGGTTTCACTGGAAACCTTGCGAGGAAATCGTCAACAACAAGTTTGGTGAACCATTTTACAACTTCGAGCACTTCTGATACCGACTCAGAAGTAAAGAAGCCGATTACGAAAGAGAATTTGGATGAAAGAGGAAAACATTCCGAAACAATTGCGATCAAAAGTCAATATGCGTCGAAAGCGAAAATTGCACAAGAAACGAATTCAATAGACACACTTCCGTTGTTGGGAATCGCGCCAACAACTTCTAAAATCAGTGACACAGCACCTTGGAAGATAAATTGCCGAAGTGGAACTGAAGGCGGCTCAAATGAAGCTAAAACGAAAACAAAATCATCAGCCGAGAATCGATCAGCTTCTTCTTCACTCAAAGCTGAAAATAAGTCTGAAGGAATTGATTGCAATAAGTTTTCAACGAAACAAAATGAAACCAATGCGGCAAATTCCGATAAAGCTGGTATAATCGATTGCAGCATATACCAAAACGATTCTGCGCCTGATGCAAAAATTGACCAACAAAATGTGAAACAACCTTCTTTCCCTGGCGACGGAAGCTCAAGTCAAGATACAACCAACAAGCATCAAACGGAGTCATATATTGCAGCATGTGAATCATCGGCAGAGCCTCAGAAGAAAAAGGAAGCTAATAGCTATACGACTAGTGCGAAATACTCGGTAACTTGGCCGCATATCACAGGTTGCGGTGGAGTCAAACTAGAATCAGGTGAAAGAAGCATAGATTGTAGTGCTATCAAAAATGATAAGAAAGACAATTCGATAACGGGATCAGAGAAGACAAGTACATCACCAACGCCAGTTGACTGTTCTTCTAAAGCTGAAAAAGTAAATGCCTCACAAAATTCTACTGAAACGCGTAAGTCATCGAAGGAGTTCGATTGTAACAAGCTTAAGAATGGTAACACTAAACCTGGTGCCAAGGATCATGATGTGCCCGATTCTCCTTGCAGCGACAAAGAGGATAAAAACGGTAAGAAAAAGAACTCAGTAGCATTGGACTGTTCGACAATTTCAAAACGGAAATCTGAGGAAAAATCAGCAAACGAAAACGTGAAATCAGTCGACTGCAACAAAGATAGTAAAGATGGAAAAGCTACGTCAATGGACTGCGAAAATAAAGATTCCAAAGAGAACGAAATAAAAATGATTGACTGCAGTAAATACAAAAACAAAGATTCCAAAGATGACGAAATAAAAAAAATTGACTGCAGTAAATACAAGAATACTAAACCTGAAGATATTGTGAAAGAATCTGGTCGTAAGGAAAATAACAGTCAAAAAGGTAGCAAAGAAGTTAGTGGCAGCAATGCATGCTCGCCCAAGCAGTTAAATTCTTCTGAAGCAGCAAAAAAAGATGAAAATAGCTTGGATCGGCAAAACATGAAAGAAGAAAAAATAGATTGCAGTAAGTACGCCAAAACTAACACTGAAAAAGGGCCATCACCTCAAACTGATCGTGAAAAACCGGGTAGGTCTAGTTTTTATTTGTTGTTATTTTCTATTATTTGGATTGACTTTTAGATTCAAAAATATCGTCTTGTAAGACTGACTCTAAGATTGAAAATGACTTTTGCAAAGCACGCGAGCCAAAATCTACGGCAAACCAAGCATCATTACAAAAGTCAAAAGATTGCAAGCCCGTTACGTGCCCAAAAAAGGCTGAAAAAAAAGAAGCAGCGATCGAGAAACCGGAGCCTCCTAAACGAATCAAAATTCAGGAGAAACCAGAATTATTCAACTGCTGCTTGAAAATCACAGGGCCGCAGAAAATCGCAATTGAAAACTGTTCTATGCCCACCGTTTGCGAGAATGGTAAGTATGATACATAGCCAAGGGTCAATGAACTTAGTAAATATCTTAATTTAGTGTTATATACAAAGCTATGAATTTTTTATTGTTTTGAAACTTTCACGGTCATAGCATCAATATTTCCAGATGTATTAGTTAAGATGCACTACGTTGGACTTTGTGGATCAGATACGCTCATGTACGCTGAAGGAACGCCCAAAAGCGGACCAACTGATGTGGTTTTAGGCCACGAAGGAGCTGGTGTGGTGATTGAGGTAAGTGAAACAGCTCTCCAGCTTTGCTCATGCTTTTCAATAAATTTATTCACAAAATAGGCAGGAAATGAGGTCAAACATTTGAAAAAAGGTGATGGAGTCGTTATCGAACCGGGAGTGCCATGTGGTCAATGCAAGTTCTGTAAATCTGGGCGCTACAATATATGTCCCAACACTCAGTTCACTGGACTTTTATCGACCTACGTTGGTCATCCAGCCCGTTATTGTCATAAAATACCAAGCACAATGAATTTGCAAGAAGCAGCATTGGCTCATCCGTTGGCCTTAGCACTGCATGCATGTCACATAGGACGAGTTGGTATCGGCTCGAGAGTACTGATTTTGGGTGCATGTCCTCGTGGCTTGTCAACTATAATTGCTGCACGAGCAATGGGTGCGGATAAAATTGCAATAATAGGTAGGTAATATAATTTTTTTGATTTCTCGTGCATCGGGTACGGACAAGACGGAGCGACGAGAGCGTCGAGTCGAGCATCCCGTCGAGTCAAGCATGGAAAAGCTCATTGAATTGTGTTCATGTAGACGCGACGAGACGCAAAATTGTAAACGAAATTTTACAGTGGCAGTCGATATAATGAGTTCTTCAGTGTCGGGTGAAGAGTTTTTCTCACCACAATACACCAAATTGAAATCAATAGACTGCTGATATATATAAATCAATAAATTTTCCTAATCACTGGTAGAAATCTAATTGACTGTGTGCAATTCGGCACCGTTCAATCATAAAAAATGTACCCAAAATTTCAAATTACCCACGAAAAACCCATTAACGTAATTAGTCTACTTACTTTATGCCATCGAAACACATTTTGCAACAACAACATACATTACTGCTGCGAGCAGTCGAGCAACGAAATCGGTTCGAATCGATGTCGTCGCTACTATCAAATTTTCACTCTTTGGTCGCTGCTTCGACATGGCCACTTCCATTTGAAAGCATAGGACCGATTTCGGCGTGTTGCTTGACTAGAAGCTCGCGACGCTCTCGTCGCTCCGTCTTGTCCGTACCCTAATGCGAAGAAAAAAAACTTGAACGAGAAGATTAACGGAAAATTATTTTTTCAGATACCTTGGACAAGAATCTTAAAGTAGCTACCGAGCTGTGTGCTGATAATTCAATTTTAGCTGACAGTTCAATGTCATCCGAGCAGATTTCTGAGAAGGTTTTGAGTGAAATCAAATGCCACCCAAATGTGGTGGTTGACTGCTGTGGATGCACCAAAACTGTTCAATTGGCAGTTTTAGCTGTTGAAAACGGAGGCCATTGCGTCCTATCAGGATGCCAGGCACAATGTGCTCAGATGCCAATTTTGCCAGCATTGACGAAGGAAGTCTGTCTCCACACGAGCTTTCGCTCGGCAAACATGTAAGTTATTAAACATGTAAGTTATATTTTGAATCCACATTTCAACAAGAGTACATCACCAGGTTTCCGGGCGCACTTAGACTAATTTCTTCAGGCAGAGCCCATATCGGCAAAATGATATCTCACGAAGCGGAATTCTGTGATGCTCAAAAGGCATTTCATTGTGCTGCTAATGAAGTAGAGTCTGGTGCAGTGAAAGTAATGATAAAATGGCCAAACCGGGAGCAAACAAAAAATGAATGAGATCCAAAGAATCAATACTTGTTGCATGGAACCTGGCGTATTTATTGATATGTAGTTATATAAATATTTAAATGTAAATGAACTAAGGTTGAAGAAATCAATTTTGAGGATTGTCAGCTCTAATTACGATCCAAATTATTGTGAAATCTGTCTTTGACGTTTTAGATAGTTGATATTTCAGTTCGGACAAGTTATAAACGTAAAATAATTTCTTACAACAAAGAAATTAAACGAAATTTTTTTCATTACTTAGCAATTGCATTAAACGAAACTAAAGTTTAGACGTAAAACAAGTTTTTTTCTGTATTAATGCTTGACACAATCAACAGTCGCAAGATCTTATGTTTCAGGCCCAAAAGAAGCTAAAATGTAATTCTAAAGGCAGTAAAAAACGTCGTTTTTGTCGTTATGTTACAGGCCCAAAAGAAGCTAAAATGTAATTCTAAAGGCAGTAAAAAACGTCGTTTTTTATTCGGCAACAATATTTACTTGATAGGACATTTCCACGTATAAATAAGACCTTTTTAATATTATTGTTTTATCATGCATAAAAACTAAAACTAAAAATTCATTCTGAAACTAAAAGTTCGGAAACGAACCCGAGTATTATAGAAACCGGCGAGGAAGCACTGCAATCCTTGTGAGAAGAAAATTACTCATCATCTTGTCCCTAGCCCCAACCTCAGGGGAAGGGAAGCCTATGATATGAAAGTGCAAACGAAATATCTAAACTTTGTTTTGTTTTCAGGGTAGATCAAGATTATAGGAGTTCATTGAATACCTTCACGCATTTCTCGATCACGAAGGCACAGTCTTCTTTGCGGGAGACCTCAATGCCTACAACCGCCATTAGAAAGCTGTGAGAAGCAACAAAACTGTGATCGAGCTAAGCAATTAAATCACAGACTATTAAACGTGCCTTATATTATAGGGATCTCAGATGTTGAGCTGTCATCTGCCCACAAACCCCTCTTCTTTCGAGTAGAGAACATATACATTGACCACCCCCAAAGTTGCACTGGCCGAAGTAGTCAGCCTAGAAATACCCGCAACGGCCGGCGACTTAGAGAAATCAACACATCTTCTCAGCAATGTCATAAAGCAGGCAAAAGAGGACAGCATAATCACCATTGCGGTATCAACTCAGCCGACGAGCTAAAGGGACAGGTGACCTTGTAATAAAGCGGGAAGCAGGCTGGTTTACCAACTAGAGTGGCCCAAAAGTTTCTCCCCACAAACTTTTTGTTATAAAAAGCAAACCAACAAACATAAATTAGAAATTCAAACTTATTTGTGATGCTAACATAGTACAAACTCCTATTCTTATTGCTAATAATGCGTATATCTACCGTTATTATCTATACATTCTAAAATACGTCGTCCAAAACTATCACATAAATTTTCTAATTCATCCTCTGTGTAGCTGCTCCATTCTTGCAATTGTCTATTCTTCGGCATCGGATGTCTAAATACACTCTCTTGAAGTCTAGCCCAAACGTGCTCGATAGGGTTAAAGTTAGGAGAGTTTCCAGGCCAATCTTCCCAAACAGTTGAAAACATCGATTTTGCCAGTGTCAATGTTGTTTTGCTTAGCATGAAGTCTCGACTTGCCACTTGACCTGATTCCTCCTACAACCATTATCTTGAGGTCAAATTTTGGCTTTTGTATGGGTTGAATAGTGCTTGGATCACTTGTTCTAACTCTCATATTTTGCCTATTCGGCGCTGGGTGCAAAACAATTAGAAATTCATCCGTAAAAAGTACGTTAGCTCTCTTAGACCTTCCAAGTACGTTAGCTCTCTTAGATCTTCCAAGTACGTTAGCTCTCTTAAGGCCCCCACTCACGAGCAGTCCAAATGGCCTGAGTCCATTTGGCTTGAGTCCGTTTGGTTTAAGTCCAATTTAGCCCGCCACTCACGATAGAGCCTCGATCCAGTCGGTCCATTTCATTTTCTCTCATTAATTTAGAAAAAAAATGAAGATTAATTTGAAGAAAAAAATATTTTAAACCTATCAATGGATCAGAAGCATGTGGAGGAGTTTTTTGCTATTGCAACTTGCATCTACATAAAGCAAAGATAGCCAAAAAGGAAGAGGTAAAAATTGTAGATTTGGTAAAAAAAAACTCACACTTGAGCCTTTTGATTGTCAAAATTATTTAAGCATGGATGATACGACATATAACACGTTGCTATAGTTGGTCACCCCATTTAAGAAACGAAAGGATACAAATATGAGGCAAACTATCACTCCTCACGAAAGATTGACCGCTATTTTGCGGTACTTAGCAAGCTGTTCCAGGCTTTGGGTCAAGTAATATAATATACATTCATGTGACCTATATTATTCGATAGCTTCCAAAACAAAATCATGGCCACCACTATCCATTATGCTGAATTTTTCAATTAAATAAAATAATCACAGAAACAGTCAATGAGCTTGTCACAGGTCAGCGTACAAAGCAAGGCTGCCACGTTGTTTGGACTGAGGGTTCAACACACACGACAAGTCCATTTTATCGATTGTCCAAATTCGCCCTATTATTTACCCACACACGGTCGAGCCAAAAAATGACCCAATGGCCTGAGTCCATGCACTTTGGATTGATTGGAAATCGAATTTGGTTCCATGAGTCCTTCCGAGTTCTCCCACACACGGTGAGATTTTGGCCTGGCCTCAGGCCATTTGGACTGATGGACTGCTCGTGAGTGGGGGCCTTTAGAGCTTCCTTCACAGAATCCTTCACTTTGCAACCTTCTATAGAACTTAAGTCTATCTGTGACATTCTTTGCAGTAAGAAGCGTCGATTTTATGTACCGTTGAACCGTTGATCGAGACGTTGTCTTTCGTCGTTGTTGGTAATTTTCGGATTGATTTATCCTTTTGGTCGCTGTCCTTACTCCAATACTTGTTTTCCACCATCTTCCTTATTTTTATTTTTGTTGCAGGTGCAAGAGTTGTCGGTCTACCGGAACGTCCGCCATAATCGTACGGTCTTTCTGTCCACGCCTAGTGTCCTTGATATTTCGAAAACGGATTTTCCTATTTCGCCAAGAGTTTGGATTTAAGTTCTTATTTGTATCCTATTCGAAGCCATAATAAAGAAGCATAAAAGTCCTCTATGATAGGCTTTAAAATAATAATGATTTTACAGGTAGCGCATATAAAATGTTCTAAGGAAAATCACTACTTACGGTAAACACGGCAATAAAAAATGATCCTTGAGGTCAGGAACAATAAAATTTCCCAGATAGGTTCGCAGAAAGACCCTTTTGGGCCACCCTACTTGCGCATTACCCAATATATACGTTAGCCTATGACGATTGTCTCGATATTTCAAGCCCAAAACAAACCGTTCATGCTACCAATTTGCGGCACACACTACCTAATACAACAGTACAAATAAAGCTACTGCCTTTGTGGACCCCTTGCAGACGCAATTCAAAAGAAACAACAAGCGGCCGCAGTCCTCAATTTTCTGTTAGTTGGAGGTAATTTTCTGTTAGTTGCTTTTATATTATTTATTAACCAAACAAGGTATAAACAATGCAAGAAAATGTTTGAAATAAATATGTGTAAACGAAAAATTAATTAAATTAAATAATTAACAAATAAATCAATAATAATTGATAAATAACAAATAAAACATTGACATATAGCTTAAGAGAAGGGGTTATGGATGGCTTGGAAAAGGGAGGATTTGAAGGAGAATTTGGAGATCGTTGGGAAATACAGATAACTTATACTGTTAAATATTCTGCAGCATCTGTTTACCGGCTCATTAGCTGCGTAAGTAGTGGAATGTGGATATTCTTTAAGTAAACGAGAGGCCCTGTTGTTCCTTACAGGGTTACTTAATACCATTTTACTATTCCGGAATTCAACTTTGATAACGCCTCTAATGTCGTCGAATGTGAAGCATTCCGAAATCATCTTTCTTCTGGATGCAAGTGTCAATAAGTTTAGGTGACCCAGTCGAAACTCATAAGGAGGAAGGGCATTAAAATCGTAAGGGTTGTATAGATCTCTCAATGCGAAAAGTAAGAACTGTTTTTGTATGGACTCAAGTCTGTTACTGTGGGTTTCAAAAGCCGGATTCCAGCAGATAGAGGCATATTCGAGAACGGGGCGTACAAGTATATAAGGATCTTGTGACCGACAGGTTACGAAATTCCTTGGAATGTCTTTTGATGAACTCTAGTTGTTTGTTTGCACGGGAAAGTATTTTATCATAGTGCAGGGTGAAACGGAGTTTCTCATCCAAGAGAACACCAAGGTCAACACTGTTTTCAACTCGGGCTAACAAATTATTGCCAAGGAAGTACGTGTTATGTGAGACCGTGCATTTTCGCAAAAAGCTTATAACCTGCCACTTAGCAATGTTGAAAGAGAGCTTATTTTCATTGCACCAATGATCAAGTGAATTAAGTTTAGATTGGAGAAAGAGTGCATCGGATTTAGATTTGATTATGTGATACACTTTGAGATCGTCGGCGTAAAGTAGATTGATAAGACCTCAGATAGGTCAAAAATAAATATATTACAATATAGTACACCGGAGGTAACAGGTATATTTTTCGATAAAACTCCTTGAAATTTTACCAATTGCGTTCGAATGCGAAGGTAAGAAGTCAGCCAGCTATGCAAAGATACGGCAAGTCCGAATTTCAGAAGCTTTGAAATTAAGATAGGGTGGTCAACTCTGTCAAAAGCTTTACTGAAATCTGTATAGACTGCGTCAATTTGGTATCCTTTCTCCATTTTATACAGAACGTCTGAGATTAGGATTGTCAAATTCGTGGTAGTTGAGCGACCTTTTCTAAAACCATGGTGCTGCTCGTTCAGACGGGAGTCGACAAGTGGAGAAAGTTTATCGTAGACAATCTTTTCAAAAAGTTTCGGAATTGAAGATAAGATGGCAACGCCTCTATAATTTCCGATACAGCGTCTATCACCATTTTTGAAGATGGGTGTGACATACGAAAATTTCCAACAGGATGGAAAATTTCCAGACCAAAGTGGTCTGTTGAAAAAAATATGCAAGGGAGTTACAAGCTGCTCTACACACTTTCGCAAGAAAGTTGGAGGAATTAGATCGGGTCCAGGGCCTTTGTTGCAGTCGAGTTCCGAAATAGCTTTATGTATTTCATCACGTGAAATTTCTAAGTGGCTGACCAAAGCTGTTGGAGCGGAATGAGAGTAAGAAATGTGTGAGTTTGGTGGGTTTGATGCATTAAAAATAGTCTGAAAACTATCTGCAAATAAATCACAAATCTCATTGGGAGAAGAAAAAGTGATATTATCAAAGAACATCGACGATGGATAACCAGTAGTTTTTCGCTTCACATTTACAAAATCATAAACATTTTTCGGGTCGCGGATTATATTTTCGCCGGTAGTCTTAATGTAGTTGTCAGAAGCCCCGTGGGACTTTGTTAAAAACTGCTTAGCAATTTCATTATACTCGTATTCTTCCTGAATAGCCGAACTAACGTCAATATTGCTTTTAATCCGCTTATAAAGTTTGTTCCTACGATTCCGTAAATGCCTAAGGTTCCTATCAAGCCATGGCTCAGAGAGTTTATTCTTTTTCTTTATCTTTGGTACATATCTCTCAACGGCGTCAAATATTTTGTTGTAAAAAGTAGAAATGGCTTCCTCAAGGTCTAACGTTGAAAGAATATTCGTCCAATCTATAGGGTCAAGCAAATGGTGAATGCTTTCATAATTATCATTGCGAAAGTCATATACAATTGAATTATTGTACGTTCTTAAGTAAGTAGAATCAGGAGTGGCAAGTTCAACTGATAGTGCTGTATGGTGCGAACTATTTCAAAAAAGATGTTCTATGTCATTAGTTGGACTTACCACTACTTCGTCATAAGCGTTAGTGAACACAAGATCTAACCAATTACCGTTTTGGTTGGGGGCCGGACAAACTTGCTGCAAATCATTGCCATAGAAGGTACTCATAAGGTTAAAGTCGTTGCGATCTGAAAGGTTTAGAGGGAGCAGGTAAGTGTCATTTTCATCGGGAATGAGATATAGATTGGGGCGATTGAAATCTCCCAGGAATATAACTTTGTCCTTTTCGTTTAGGGATGATACGAAGGAAGATACAGATTCGCATAAATGGTCGTATACCGATACATCGGGTCTGGGTGGAATATAAACTACACCAATGAAAATCGATGTATTATTCAAAGAAATTTCAACAATTAAGTGCTGGAACATTACGTTTGGTGTGGTACCGATGCGTCTGCTTGGAAATTTGTTGCTCACAGCAATTAAGACACCACCTCCTTGCGTTTGGCCTGCAGAGCAGTAGTCGCGATCATCTCTGTAAATGGTCCAGCTACTGTCAAGAATTTCTTCGTTTGTATGTGAGTCATTAAGCCAAGTTTCCGTGAAGGCAAATAAATTAAAATGGCATGATTTGGTGTCAAGAAAAAGTTTAGATAGTTTACCTCTCATACCACCACAATTGTGGTAAAACAGTTTGAGGTTTGTGTGTGTTTTGTTAGGAAAAATTCCTAACATAGTGGTCTGGTCTTTGAGAAGATGCAGACGTCGTCAAGTTATTATTCGATATTGAACAACATTTCCAGTCCCTTTGTAATGGTTTCTCAATGGGCATATATTGGCCGCGCTGTTACGAGCTTTTAGAGAAGAGGAAAAGAAAATACTAGAATCAGGCGATTTCAGTATTTTGGTACGGTAAGAAGTAATATTGGACTATCGATTGTGGTAGTTTTCACTCGGTCTTTCTCACTTTATTTTCAACTGTTTTACATTTGAATGCTGCATACAATTTGAAATGTAAGAATTTGCTATCTGCGTGGCATTTTTGATCTACTGCCAAGTACTTAGAAGTACTAATTGGTATCTTATTTACTTAGTACTTAGAAGTACTAATCACGGCAAATAATAGTGTGACAAATATCGCTAAAATTATTAGAAAAAGTCGATGTGCAGTGATAAATCTTCTCAGAGATCCTGAAAATTATGAGAATAGGAAGAACCCAGGCTGACCACGTGCTCTAACTCAACGGGGAGAAAGCCTAATTTGAAGACTGTCATTAACCAACACTGCAAGGCAAATCAGTGGAAGCCTGGAGTGGAAGCGAAAATTTGGAACGTACAAAGAACGATAAAAAGGACTTAGCAGAAAAAAATTTAAGATAAAAGAACGACCGCCACTAACTGCAAATCATAAAGAAGGCAGAATATGGGTTTCGCATGAAATTAAATGGTTAAATGAAAAAAGCAATGGTGAAACGTTTATTCTACGTTTTTTTTTGCCAACGACCTGTTGGTTGGTCGAATTATTTCCACGATTTCAGAAAAGATCCTTTGATAAAAATTGACGGAGTTGGAAATATGATATTAGGGATTTTATTTATATTATAGTTGCAGCAAAATGGGAGCCAGAAATGCGGATAAAGATGATGCGGCCCCACATGCCACGAACATCGTAAGGGAATATTTCGCTGAGCATAATATAAATGTGCTACAATTGTCATCGAGGTCGCCAGATCTTAATATAATTGAAAATGTATAGAATCAACTGTCACGTACTGTTTACCGTGGAGGCAAACAATACCAAACGCTGGACGAAGTTAAGGGTCCAATTCAAGCGGCATGGAACCATCTTCAGCGAAAATATATTTAACATATTTTTAAAACTCTGCCAAACAGAATATTAGAAATGATGGAAAGTATGGGAAAATCAATCCATTATTAGTTGTTAAAATACAAAATAAATATCCACCAAAACATCCAGTCTTTTTATTTCTTGCATTCCTATGTCCTTTTCGTTTAGGGATGATACGAAGGAAGATACAGATTCGCATAAATGGTCGTATACCGATACATCGGGTCTGGGTGGAATATAAACTACACCAATGAAAATCGATGTATTATTCAAAGAAATTTCAACAATTAAGTGCTGGAACATTACGTTTGGTGTGGTATCGATGCGTCTGCTTGGAAATTTGTTGCTCACAGCAATTAAGACACCACCTCCTCGCGTTTGGCCTGCAGAGCAGTAGTCGCGATCATCTCTGTAAATGGTCCAGCTACTGTCAAGAATTTCTTCGTTTGTATGTGAGTCATTAAGCCAAGTTTCCGTGAAGGCAAATAAATTAAAATGGCATGATTTGGTGTCAAGAAAAAGTTTAGATAGTTTACCTCTCATACCACCACAATTGTGGTAAAACAGTTTGAGGTTTGTGTGTGTTTTGTTAGGAAAAATTCCTAACATAGTGGTCTGGTCTTTGAGAAGATGCAGACGTCGTCAAGTTATTATTCGATATTGAACAACATTTCCAGTCCCTTTGTAATGGTTTCT
This sequence comes from Nemotelus pantherinus, assembly GCA_963978885.1. NCBI lineage: Eukaryota > Metazoa > Arthropoda > Insecta > Diptera > Stratiomyidae > Nemotelus > Nemotelus pantherinus. The sequence goes on along the minus strand of OZ022263.1, from coordinate 74,375,368 downwards.
CAATGGGCATATATTGGCCGCGCTGTTACGAGCTTTTAGAGAAGAGGAAAAGAAAATACTAGAATCAGGCGATTTCAGTATTTTGGTACGGTAAGAAGTAATATTGGACTATCGATTGTGGTAGTTTTCACTCGGTCTTTCTCACTTTATTTTCAACTGTTTTACATTTGAATGCTGCATACAATTTGAAATGTAAGAATTTGCTATCTGCGTGGCATTTTTGATCTACTGCCAAGTACTTAGAAGTACTAATTGGTATCTTATTTACTTAGTACTTAGAAGTACTAATCACGGCAAATAATAGTGTGACAAATATCGCTAAAATTATTAGAAAAAGTCGATGTGCAGTGATAAATCTTCTCAGAGATCCTGAAAATTATGAGAATAGGAAGAACCCAGGCTGACCACGTGCTCTAACTCAACGGGGAGAAAGCCTAATTTGAAGACTGTCATTAACCAACACTGCAAGGCAAATCAGTGGAAGCCTGGAGTGGAAGCGAAAATTTGGAACGTACAAAGAACGATAAAAAGGACTTAGCAGAAAAAAAATTAAGATAAAAGAACGACCGCCACTAACTGCAAATCATAAAGAAGGCAGAATATGGGTTTCGCATGAAATTAAATGGTTAAATGAAAAAAGCAATGGTGAAACGTTTATTCTACGTTTTTTTTGCCAACGACCTGTTGGTTGGTCGAATTATTTCCACGATTTCAGAAAAGATCCTTTGATAAAAATTGACGGAGTTGGAAATATGATATTAGGGATTTTATTTATATTATAGTTGCAGCAAAATGGGAGCCAGAAATGCGGATAAAGATGATGCGGCCCCACATGCCACGAACATCGTAAGGGAATATTTCGCTGAGCATAATATAAATGTGCTACAATTGTCATCGAGGTCGCCAGATCTTAATATAATTGAAAATGTATAGAATCAACTGTCACGTACTGTTTACCGTGGAGGCAAACAATACCAAACGCTGGACGAAGTTAAGGGTCCAATTCAAGCGGCATGGAACCATCTTCAGCGAAAATATATTTAACATATTTTTAAAACTCTGCCAAACAGAATATTAGAAATGATGGAAAGTATGGGAAAATCAATCCATTATTAGTTGTTAAAATAAAAAATAAATATCCACCAAAACATCCAGTCTTTTTATTTCTTGCATTCCTATGTCTTATCTTTTTGCAGCAGACATTTATCAAGCATCTTACAAACCACATTAAGGAGTCATTAAGGAATCTAATTTTCCATCGAGATTTAAATAACCTTTGAATAGTTTACTAATGCAGGTGCCTGGAATTTCCGTTTCATAAAACTTGAAATAATGGAGGGGTGTCGTATCACTTTGCAGCGAAGTATTTATAGTCAATGCTTAGTCAATTTGGTCAGTTAATTTCTCGCGAAAAAGTTCCCCGGCTGTGTGGGTGTGTTATCTCTGACCACTTCACAGGACTCACACATAACTTGTATACTGCACAAGCAAACATAACTAAATACCAATTCACCCTATTTCGTGAAATTACTGATGATATGAAGTTACCTCAGCATGTTACTAGCAAATACGGTATAACTTTTTACTGATGGTGACGAAATTACACTCGACATGCATACAAGGTTTTTGATGATTCTTTATAACACATCTCTTCACTTACTTAAATTAAAAATATTATAAGTATATTGAAAAAATCTTGATTATGTAAAACAATTGTTAAAATCGGCGTTTGAAATCCCAGCTGCTAATCGATGATAAACTCAAATTTACCCTAGCGCGTAAAACATGGAACCGAAACGGTAAATTAAACTTAATATCTTTGAGAAGAAAATCAAATAGGCGATATGAAGCTGAGACCAATGTCTAACCATGTACAGCTGTGAGCTGCATAATATTTTTAACTAAATTGAGGTTTCTAAGACCCTCAAGCGACAAAGGTATCACCCTGTGCTCCTGCACTTTTGAAAAGACCAGAAAGTGATACACGAGGATAGTGCATCGCTGCTATAGTTTCGAGCTCGAAGAACCCTATCGAGAGATTTAGATATTTGGAAGCGATGCACAATTGAAACGAATGCATAAATGCCTATAATGAAATGTGACGCTACAACTATAGTAGAAAAAAGTAAAAAAAAAAGTCAAAATTATATTCAAGCAATTCCAGAGGATTTTATTGTTTATTGTATTTTTGTGCGATGGGTTTTAAGTTTTGCAGCTGTAATTTTGCGTTACATTTTGGATTTTAATAATAGGTGTTGGGACCGAATTAAGACACATAATAAGAAAGCTATGTACAATCAAATCATCCGAAAAGTCATCGATTCTGAACGAAATTATATTATTTATTTGAAACGCTCAAGACAGAACATGTGCTTTCAAACATATCGGTCGAAAAACTGTTCGGATTTTCACACTTATCCCGCAGATAATGGTAAAATCGGGAGCTACGTCGCTCTAATTGGATGCGCGTTTTCTCACTCCTACAGATCGATCGCAGCATAGGGTCGTAGTCAAGACCCATGGATCGATTTGTTCTCAAAAACGTTTGAGAGAGATGTGATGATAAAAATTCTCTAATAATGGGTTTCAGCTTTAGTTTCTAAAGAATAATTATATTCAATTAGTTACCTGGTTGGCTTACTCCTTGGCGTCATATCAATTTTAGCATGCGATTCCAAATTGATTTGAATGGCTTTTTCAATAAGCGTGTGAGCTATTGATTCATGCAGATTTTCACTCAGCCAGTCCTCAATTTCACGACAGTTTATATGAGATGCCACCGAAAAATTCTGATAAAATTGCAAAAGACAGTCATCACTATTTCCAGGCACAAACGACGTTAAGCTACATCGTCTGCAAAGCATCTCATTATACTTTTTCGATCCAGATAAAATTTCACCAATATTTTGGTACAAGCACGTGAAGTCCACAGGAAATTGCACATTGAAGTCCGAGTTCTGGTTCCTCGTAAAAAAATCGAATAAAGATTTATGTACGTAAACGTCTTCTATTAATTTGGTTTGTGCGATTTCGGTTGATTTGTCTATCCTATCAATTTCCTCTAGGATTCCTTCTTTAAAAAATTCCTGGGGAGATTGAATGAGCCGATTTCGATCACTATCTATCTGAACCCTATCCCCTCCACTTTCAATAAAAAATTGTATTTCAAGAAGAGTTTTCCTTAAGTTATGAACGTTGTAAACATATAGTCGTACAATCTCATCCAAATCAATAGGACAATTTTCGACTAGCGACATTATCGACAAAAGTTTAGATATATTTATGACATTCGGCGCAGGAAATTCAACTGATGATTGTTTCTGCAAGCGATGCAAGTGCAAACATGTGGCGCTGTTTGAAATAATTATAACTGGCCGCTTAGATGTCCCTACAAGTTGATAAATTGCTTCTATGAATCCTGAATCTTGTTCGAATACAATATCAGCATCTTCGATGAGAATTAAGGATCGCTTCATATTGGGATTCGAACCTGGTGATGAAGAACTATCACTTCCATCAGCATTCTTGTCTTGAAACTCATTGTTCCTGAAAATACTCGATTTTTCATTATTAACAATGTGGGATTGTGTAGCTTCTTGAAGTTCTTGCAAAAGTTTCTTTCCAGTTCTTTTCATTCCAGCATTTATTTCTAACACATTAAAGTTCATTTCATGAGCGAGGGCATAGACGGCATTTGTTTTTCCACTTGAACTAGGGCCGTACAATACCACGTAGTTCCAGCTCGACGACAAACTTGAATCACTACTTCCTTCGAATTCGAGCAAACTATCGCTTGGCCTTAATCTTCTGCCGTTTTGACAATTCAACAGGAAGCTTTTCAATTCATTCACAGGATGAAAGTTTACTAGAACCTGGTCTACTGTCAAAGGTTTGTATTTCTCTGTAAACATTAACTCGCCATTAACCAAAATTTCACTGCTTTGGTTTTTCAATTTGTGATTTGTACCCAAAATCACAAAAGAATCAGACATTTGCTGCACGGCTAAATCACTCTTAGTTGACTTAAATTTTGCTCGTAATTGCTTGTAACAACGGTATGTGGGGAACTTTCCGTACGAAACTTTAAGATTTCTTATAATATCGACTTTTCCCACTACATTTTCAACAATTGTAATAACAGGTAAAGGTTCTTTTCGCGGAGTCAAAGGGCGTATGTTTGGTGTTTTGAATAAAGCGATTCGTCGATCCGGACTATTTGCACACTCCCGCCACACAACCCCACATTTTCCCCAATCGATGTTTCGATTAGAACAGATACTGGTATCTCTGCCGCTGCAGCCTACGTGACTTACTTTTGGAAAAAATACATCTAATGAAATCTTATAGCACTCATCGAACTCCCTCTGTTTAGCAATTTCCATTTTCATTTTTTCTGGAATTCCAGACATTAAGAACTCTTTGCGTGCTTGAAGAATTGATGAATCTAAAGCCGGCCTTGGAACGCTCCTTCCGAACACAGGAGCCAGTTTACTAGCCCTTTCTTCGGGACTTTTATTTTCGCCTATGTCAACGCAAACTACCTCTTTGCAAACACGACTTTGCTGAATTTTGTCTTTTATTCTTCCGTTACTTTTATCGTTAGTTTTGTTTCGCTTTTTTCTCAATGAATTCGCGACTTCACGACTAACACACAGATAGTCATCAGAGCGAGTTCGTTCGACACACGATCTTCGTGGTCTAATAGGAGTTTCTTCACAGACTATCGATTTGTCTGCCAGTTGGTTTGAATTTGATATCCTTTTAGTTTTTCGATCACAATTTGTAAAATGGTTTGCATGATGCATTGCCTTCCCGGAGGCGTTTTCGTCTTCCTCCTCATTGTCACGAGGCGAATTTATTTTATGGAAATATCCCAACAAGCTATCTTTCTTCTTACTAGGTGTCGATTGTTGTTTAACAAAATCAGACCCTTTGTTATCAGAGCTTTTATTACCTGACTCGATGGAAGACATTGTACCAGAACGCCTATCCAAACAAGCGCCATTTTGCAAATAATTCAGTTCTCCTGTTTTGTTTCCCAACTCGTGCTCATTCGATTTCCTAGATTGTTTCGATTGATTATATATTCTAGTTGTTTTGCATAGCGCTTCAGAATCTTGGTATCCTTGCAAAGAATTATGAACAATATCGCTTTTAGTATGGAAAACTCTATCAGCAGATTTTGCCGCCTCTACTTTTTTCCTCTCGGATTGAGGTGCATCTATTTTTTTCGATATCGTCTTCTTCAACCTATAAAATGATAAAATGAAAGACGAACAAAGTATTAAAAAGATACAGACCTCTTAGTTCGTTTTTCCAACGGGTTTGTTGCACATTCCTCCCTTTGAGTTTCGTCAATTTTTCTTTTAGAGCCACCTCTCTTTTCCCATTCCTGAAGTAGTAATCTGTTCTTAGCCTTTACTGGACTCGAATAGGAATCATCAGTTTTCTTCGATTCAACACCAGTTTGAATTAGACCTATTGTACGATTTCGGGTGTCCATCATCAAAGCGAATGCGTTCACTTTTGGAGTGCTATTATTAGAAGTTTTTTTCGAACTTTCTATGTCAGCTGCTTTAACTTGTGTTGAAAATCCACTAGTAGTTTTTATATCTCCTTTTTTAGGTGAGTCAGTGTTCAAAGCACACTTCGCTGACTTTACAGAACATCTTCTTGATCCCTGATGCCTTGGTAGTTTACTATTTATCTTTCTTTTTTCATTAATTCTAGCAACGTCATGTGCGGTATTTTCTTTGAACTCAACGTTAGTATCTACGTCGCATTCTGTGTTTGTTGAAACTAAGCACATATTTGTAGTGAGGACGTTGGATATGTCCACTATTTCTATCTCAGATTTATTGGACATCACATTTTCTGTTTTCTTTCGCCGACTTTTCTTCTTCACTGAGTTTTTTACGCTCTCCATATTAGGCCTTGTCTGCCGACTGTTGGCGTTTGAAACCGAGCTGATGTTTTTATTTGGTCCCAATACGTTTTTAGATATTCTACATTTGAAAACACATCAATTGATAAGAGTTCAAGTTTTGGTATAGCTTATACAGATGATTCCTCCTATTTTGTCGTATTGATATAATTTCTAGAGCTGCTCATATTGTTGGCATTAGCCTGAAAAAAAACAAATAAATCCGTGAAATCGCAATCACTTTTTTTAAATTGTTTTTATATTGTGCAAACCTATTGCCATTGCCATTTCAAACTTGATATATACTTTTATATTTGACTAATACAAATTAAGTCCTGAACCCACTTGGTATGATTATGCCAAGATCCAGAAAATGTTGTTAGTGGACTATCATATACTTTAGGTCTGTTCGCGTACTACGATTAATTGCGATTAATCACAATTAGTTACAATGAAGTCTTTTTTGTATGCTGTTTTACTGAAAACTGAAAATGTCCCCTCTTTCAATAAAGGAGATGAAATTTCGGACCTGTTCGCGTACTTTCAGTCACTGCATTTTCCTGAATCATGTGGTGGCGGAAATTCATGAAAAGTACAAAAACGCTCTCATATTAGGTCTGTTCCCGTACTTTCAGTCACTGAATTTTCCTGATTTTTCCTGAATCATGCGGTGGGGGAAATACATGAAAGTTCGGGAACGCTTTCATTGCATTTCCTGAAAATTAACAACCAAAAGTGTCAGTTTTCGGTTTTTGGAAGAACAATAGTGATTATAAAGTCATCCTAAGCGGTGATAAATTATCGCCACAAAAATATTCGACCTTCATAGCAACATTACGCAAAAAATATGTTGCTTGCCGCGCACATTCGAAAATATTTACTCGCGCCACAGCGTTTGGCACAATCCACATTTAATCCAAATGTGTCCTCCGGTTGTGTTATGGTTGGTAACAGCAGAAAACCTCGTCATTTGTTGATTCGAGATCGTGGATTTTATTTTCAATAGGATCGAAGATTGAAGTGTCAATGATAACAAGTACTTCATATGAGAAACTGACTCCCCACGGTTTTAAATTGCATGCCGCAAACGGAAGTACAATTAAAGCTTACGGAAAAATTAGTGAACATCAGCTTTGGAGTACGCCGTAAGTTTGGTTGGTATTTTCGAATTACTGACGTGTCTAGAGGAATATTAGCAGCTGATTTCTTATTTATTATATTTCAACCTTTTGATTAATATATGCTAACTGCCAATGGGTGTAATCAGCCAACGCAGGCAATAACAATGAAAAATAATATTCTTCAACAAAATTATAATCGATATCCCATCGATCAAGAAATCATCAAATTTTTCAAGCTCAAAATCAAACTCACTAGCTTACCAAATCATAGCTAAATGCCGAATTGTTGCCGAAAGTACACGTCATCTCCTAAAAAAACAAGTCACAGCTAAGAATTTGAATACATGGTATCAATGAGCATATGTAGACCATCCAACATTTATCTGCATCTTGTTCGGAAAAAACCTGATGTTTAAATGCGATAGTCTGTTCAAAAATTTCAAGACTATGCGGATATACTATATGGCAAAAAAATGTACAATCTTGGATGTAGAAAAAGTTTATCATTACTTTTTTGCCTCCTTCCTTCCACTCTCTATCTCTCAATCAGTAGTCACGGTCCATGTGCATCATCAAACATATCGTCCTAGTACTTCCCAACCAATTGAAAATTGGTAAAACAAAGAAAAAATACAATCGTTATTAATTTTAACTATACTTCATACCTCGAGTTATATGTTTGTCCTCATTGATATACAGTGGGTAAAAAAAGTTAAGGCACGGACACTAAGGAAGAACAAAAAACCTATTTTTAATGCGACTTTAATAATAAATGATTGTGTTTTTGCATTTAATTAAAAGTTTTGTATGTTTACTTTAAGAAAAATATAAAAAAAAAACCGGTAACGAAGCAAATTTCACAACATTAACGTAACATTTTTGAGTGAAGTACCAAAATAGTGCCAAAAAAGCTAAGGCACAGCGCATTTTTATCTAAAATTATTTGTAATTCCTGGAATAAAATACCGTTAAGGGGTTACACCACAGTAGAGGGCGAAAATTTAACGTTTTTCTGCGATTTTTTTTTAAGTGGAAGGAAAAGTAAAAAAGTAATTCTCTTTAAGGATGTTGGTTAAGCATGTTTTGAAGTTTTTTAAAAAAAAATTGTTAGTTAAAAAATATTACAAAATGGCTGCCCAACAGCCGTTTCTGCGGAACGGTTTTTTTTGGAGGGGCTCCGCGGCACGCAGTAGAAGTGCACCAAAAATTAATCTGGAACAAAATAAAAAAAATTTTCTTAAAGAACATTAGTATAGCTAGAGAAATACGTAGGGGATTTTGAAAATATTTATTTTTGTAAAATTGGCGAGCATTTGAAAAAAAAAGTGCATTTTCCTTCAAAAAATCCGGCACTTATTTGTAGCTAAAAAATCGAGATATTTACTTATTGAAAATCGGCTACGTATTTCTATGCGGAATGTTGTTTTAAAGATGTGATATTAATTTGGAGTGAAAAAATAGAAAATTGTTTGAGTTATGCTGCGTGCCGATTTGAAAAAACGTGTTTCGAGAAAAACGCGTTTAAAGTTTTGACTCGTGTTTCAAGTATGATAAAATGAAAAATTTTGATCATATAATTTTTTTTACCATCAATCAATAACCAAATTTACTTTATACATCGATAACGTCAGAATCCACTTTCAATTTTTTTGCCGAAGCGCTGACACCGGCCGAATCTTCCTCCGCCTCATATCTGTTCAACGGTCGTCGTTTCGTCACGTTGGTCCGTCGCCGCGTCTTATACGATATTTTTGAACTTTTAGGGCTTGCATACACTTTCTTTTCACTCATTGTAACTCACATAAATGTAAAAGCTACAAATAACGTGTGAGAAATAAGCACTGCAAAAAAATCGTAATTCGAATAACTTCCACGCAAAATTTACGTCTTCTCTCAACATCAAAGGACACTGTACTACTAAACTTTGTGTTCAACATGCTTGAAAATGTTTCTAACGACTTATATTAGTGTATTAGAGAAGTTGGAAATCGTATGATAAGACATAATGCTGTACCCAATGAGCAGGTGTCGTATCTATCGCAGGTAGTCATTTTCGAGCAGTCGGGAAGAGTCGAAAAAGTGCTCGAAATTTCTTTGAAAATGATTTCCAGCAGGTATGAAACCATTTGCGTCTTATTCTAGAGGTTTCAAAGGATTTTTTAAGCCAATAAAAAGCAAATCAATTTTCTGAAATTTCTACTGTGGTGTAACCCCTTAAATGTACTTAAAATCATGAAAATATGAAATTTCTACTCAGTCTAGCTTGAAAAATATTTTGCAAAAGTATTTTTATTGAGGGTGTTGTTAAAAATGAGTGTAAAAAGGAAACCGGTAGGTGCAGAAATCTGTGAATGTATTTAGCGACATTGGAAAACATGAATGGCGTATTCTGAGTTTGGAATACTAATGGGAAAATCAAGATACACAGTGAGAAATGTAATCAACCGAATTGTTTGAAACAAAGCATCGGTCAGAAAGGCCTAAAATCTTCTCTGAGCTTGAAAAAAAAGTGGATTATCAGAAGAATTAAGGTGAAAGAACGAGTTGAAAACAAAGTTCTACTCAAATTATTCGAAATGTAAAAAAGAAAGCGGATTTGAAGGGCAGAATGTGCCGAAGCAAACCTTATATTAGTAAAATAAAATGAAATTGTTAAATTACGTTTTGCTAAGAGTACGTAAAAAAGTCAAAATAATTCTGGATGTCCATAATACAGAGTTTAAGAGGAATCATACTACTCCCACTGTAAAACACAGCGGAGGCAGCATTATGCTATGGAACTGTATGGGGCATCTGGTCCTGGAAATATAGATTTTGTGAACGGTACGATGGATCAAACGTGTTGCTTGGGTATTCTTACTAGAAATATTAAACAAAATTGCTGAAAACTTAGGCATTTTATACAATTTTGGCCAGTATCAGGACAACGATCCGCAGCACAATTCGGAGCAATTTCGGCTTTGGACTATATGTAACTGTCCAAATGCTATTAGCACCCCCCCTCAGTCAACGAACTTAAACCCGATCGAGCATTTATGGCATCATCTCAAAACCAGAGTAGCATTGCGAAAGCTAAAGTAAAGATAAAACTGCACTGTGCCTTAACTTTTTTTGCGCTATTTTGGTACTTCACTGCAAAATGTTACGTTAATATTGTGAAATTCACTTCATTACCAATTTTTTTTTTATATTGTTCTTAAAGTAAACATGCAAAACTTTAAATTAAATGCAAAAACACAATCATTTATTATTAAAGTCGCGTTAAAAATAGGTTTTTTGTTCTTCCTTAGTGTTCGTGCCTTATCTTTTTTACCCACAGTATGTCCAGAGAAAAACCTACAAAAAAAAACTCTGCTATCTTATTCATTAATGATTGGTGTTTTTGATGTGTGATTTCAAGTACACTTTAAACTCTTTTATGTTTTTTTGATGATTTTACCGAGTTCGGCAATGAATTATAAGCCAACCACGAAGAGTACATTCTAAAAAACCTCTTTCCTCCGGTGTGTTCTGCTTTTCGCAGAACTAGTCCTGGCTTCCTGACTAGCAGGCATATCCAAAAAACCTTCCATTGGTTCGAATATCGCCGCCTGATGTTTCGACTGAGCAAAGAAGCGCAATTTTTTCAAAGATTCTTAGGCACTGTCTTCCGAGGACTTCCATTTTGCTTCATTTATCTACATGATATTTTGATTACCTTCAACGACACGGGAGAGCACCAAAAGCATTTGAAATAGCTTCTGAAACGTTTGCATAAACATGGTCTCAAAATAAATCCTAACAAATGCATGTTTGCCGCTGGTGAAATTAATTATCTCGTATAACGAATCAGTAGCGTACATTTCGCAAATGTATGCTGAAACTGTTATTCCGAACAGATTAGCCAGCCCAGTCCCATCGCTTAGTAAGGATTTTCAACACAACTTATATTAATATAAACCCGATGGAGGTGCCAAAAACACGACTAGTATGAGCAGGCAGGTTTACGAACGTGCACTTGGAACGGCATCATTTACTAACACTGGACGGCGAAATCAAGACTAAATTACGATCGGTTAATTACCTGTACGATTCTAGAGCTGAATTAATATTTCGCAGCCTTTTGCGGATAAATTTTAATTAACTTCATTTAATTTCAATTTCAGATTGACAGACCGAGTACACGAATGCACCAGAGCTGAATTCACAAACGTAGGCTTATCAAATACTTCCTAGGTTGTCAGATGACATAGTTCTAGCCAGTCAAATTGATCCGATCTGGATATAAATTCTTTTTAATTTGCAATACAAATTCGCAAGAATAGCGCCTTCAACTTTGAGTTTTAAGCACGTAATGACAGAAGTTGAATTTATAAAAACATCGTCCTTGTCAGCGAATTGGCGCCAAAACCTGTGCGGATAAATACATTCGGAGGGGCTTAAAGTTGCGGCCAATGCCCTCTATATTTACGGCCTGTCCATAGATAAAATACTAAATGATACGGCCATAGCAAAACTTCCCTTGTCTTGGCATTCTTTGCATTCTTTGCTTGTGGTGTACGAAATGCACACACATAAAAAGCATATATGTATAATATGAACTATCATGGCCGTCATATAGAAGGCCGGTCGCAAAAGCAATTAACGTACCAAGATGGCGTGCTTAATGTACCTTTTTTCGACCAGTCGACGTGCATTTCTCTACCAGTTCGACTGCAATCTGACAGGTACTAATTAGAGGTGGGACTAATATATTCATATTAGTTAAGATATTACTAATATTTGAATATATTAGATAATAGTAATATTTTATTGTGACGTATTATAATATATAAATATTAGTTTCGCGTGAAATTTTTTTATTCTTATTTTTCTATTATCAATCAATTTGTTCGCAATGCCGTGTCTTTTTACTAAATCAAGCATTGAAAAACAAAAATGTGTATATAAATTGCCGCCATCAGTTGCATGCGGCTGTAATCGAAACCTTTGACTATTAAAACGAGGTCATTGTATGAGGATGCATATTAAATGTCCCCATGTATATGTTTTACATTCACATTTTCATGGATGTACATAATTGCATGGAGGTACCTCATTTGCACCCTCATGCCGACTTTAATTATTTTCTTTATTTGTGAGTCAACGGTTCTTAGTACAGCCGAAGCATCTACCCATTAAATTAACGGCGGCATTTAAGTGATTAATTTTGTAGAAAGGACCGGCAATGGGGACAAATTTTATGACATTGGACTACCACTAATAGGTAACGAACCGACCCAACGCAATGAAAAAAATAAGATAATAGGCAACAGGAATGTTTTTATAGCATATTCAAATAGATTCGCAGCATGTCGTTTTTGTACTCTTGCTGCAAACCAAATTTTGCCACAAAAAGAAGCCAGCTACAAAAATAGGTTGCTGCTGCAGTACGCGAACAGAGCTAATATCTACAAATTATTACTAGAGTTGGGTCGTACTCGCATTTTCGCATACTAGATATTCCTAGTACGAGTACAAAAAAATACCTGTTCCAAATACCTGTTCCAAAAATACTAGCTAGCATTTTTTAAAGTATGTACTCGTACATATATATGACTACATACAAGTACATACGATTTGCAGTGGTGTAACAAAACGGTGTGATATGCCCTCCCCCACCCACCAGACACAAAGTTTCCAGGCTAGAATGGTGATGGTGCAGATGACCATGAAAGGATACTGAGTTATTAGTTCGTGCAGCTTGTCCGTAACTTTCCAATGGTCGGTCACTTATTTGGCAAGTTTTTCTCCAATCTAGGAGCCATCTAAAGGAAATCAACCGATTTAATTTGATTTTCATTTTAATATATGCATAAAAAACCTCCTGTATTCTTTCAAATTACCAATATCGAAACATTCAGTAAGATAGGACCAACTAATACTGTTGTCATCTATATGACTTTTCATCAATCGATTTCTGACACCAAACTTTTCCTGGCTAATCTAAAACTGTCGGTTTTCCACTTCGCCACACTAAAGCATGAAGTTTATCGAAAATTTTATGAAGAAATTTTTAAAAAAAAATTTAGTCTATTAAACATACACCCACTAGGGGGCCAACCTTTTCGGTAAGGCTGGATATGAGTCACAACCCCGGTAGGGTTGGAGTGCAGTCACGAGGAGGACTTCAGCACAGCCGGAGAAGCCAACTGTCGAGCCAAAAAGGATCTGAACAGTTACTTTCAGTTTTTGCGGACGGTTTTCCGGCAGATTTCATTTTGCCGTATCTTAGAAACTAAGCCGCTTTTTCCCGGATTTGTATGGAAATTTCGCCCAAAACAACTCAGGAAGGTCCCTGAATTCATGCTGAACAAAAAAAAAATTTTGGAAAAAATGGACGTTTTTGCCCAAATGTCTTTATCAAAAAATTTTTCGCCCTTAATATTTAACTATTATATTCTCCGACCACTTCCAATCATCGATAGCTCCGTCAAGGCAGTTTTTTGCAAACTATGGCCAAAAAACCCCTTACTCCCCTACAAAACCGAAATTTTTGTATCACAGCAACAGGTGTTGGCCCGCTATGTCCAAAACCACTCTAACCCAAAATTGGCCGATTTTGTTCGATTTCAGCTACTTTTGCCCTAAAAACTTTATGAATAATTGAATAAAATACTTGCCCAATTTGTCCCATCAACATTTTTTTCGCCCTTAAAATATCACTAATATACTCCCCGATCACTTTCAATCATAGAAAGCGCTGTAAAGGCAGTTTTTGACAAATGATGGCCAAAAACCCCTTCCTCCCTTACAAAACCTAAATTTTTGTATCACAGCAATAGGTCTTGGCCCGTTATGTCCCAAACAACTCTTACCCAAAGTTAGCCGATTTTGTCCGATTTCAGCTACTTTTGCCCTAAAAACCTAAACCTAAAGTCCCAAAATACTCGCAAACACGAAAATACTCTATACAAAAATACGCGATACGAAAATACTTGCAAGTATTTTCGTCTCCATTAATTGCATTACTTCACTCAAAAGAACAAGATCAGTTTATTGATTCACCCAAACATACGTACGAACATACATATATCGACAAAACTTACCTCCAAATCAACTCATTAAATTTGCCTGATTCACATTTGCGCTCATACATACATCATTATACTTATACTGTCATTGCATAAATGGAGGCGCAATTTCAAGGTCGAAGTGTTTTTTCTGGAAGATGGAAGGAATTCACCCACTTATCATTCTATACACTTTGCATTAGCTGTCAAAGCAACCTGAGAGTGCGCTGGTATTTTTTGCGAGAGTGAGTCGTATGTGAGCAACGAAAAATCTAGCCTGAGTATGTAGTTGTCGAATCTTATCTTGCACCTCTTTCTGTTCCATGTGATTTCTTCCAATTTTCCAGGCTGATCAACAATACAATCTCAGGCTAGTTCACTGGAAGTTTTGGACCGTATACATATACGGAGTCCGCACGCTGGTTAGGAACTAACTCTTTACGCTGTGTTATTACGCTGTGCCAGTGATCTAACCTGAGACACAGCGTAATAACAACCAGCGTACCAACTTATTCCACTTTCCCAAAAAAACACTTTGACCTTGAAATTGCGCCTCCATTTACGCAATGCATTATCTGTCAAAGCAGCCTGAGATTATGTTGGTATATTTTGCGAGAGTGGGCCGTATGTGAGCAGCGAAAAATCTAACTTGAGTATGTAGTTGCCGAATGGTATATTGCATCTCTTTCTGCTCCATGCGATTTTTTTCCAACTTTCCAGGCTGACCAACAATACAGTCTCAGGTTAGATCACTGGATTTTTGGGCCGTATACATATAAGGAGTTGGTACGCTGGGTAGGAATTAACTTCTTCTTTCTGCCCATAAGATTTACATTGAAGGCGATGGTAGTAATTTTTTAGCTACTCATTGTCAAATCCAAGTAGTTCCCCTCCAATTTGACAATGAGGTCGAAATGGCGTTAAGGCAGCTTTAACATGCATTGTGCGCGAGAGGATTGAAGGGGCTAATGGTGGAAAGTTATACCGTTGGTGTCCAGGGACTGGCTGTGGCTATGATTAAGCCAATGCCTTAAGCCCGCCATCTTGGGACGTTAATTGTTTTTGCGACCGGCCTTCTATGGGCCTTTCCGAATTCGTGTCTCCGACTTGGTCTTGATCTCCGTATAACAGATTATGACATCAGCGTTTTAGCTGACCTATTATAACAGTTATAGGAGATCAAGATCATAAGTACTGTATACAGCGGACGTTTAGTCCGCGGACTAAACACCAAATTCCACCTAAATTTTTTAGTCCACGTGCTGTATACACTCGTGGACCGACCTAAATTTAGGTCGGTCCACGATTTCAAGCGACCTGACCTAAATATAGGTCGTGGACTATAATCGTTGTAAACACACGCGACCTAAACATTGATTTTTGCGCGACTATTAATAATGTATATATGTTGAATATAAGCTCATAACATTCCCCTTTGACACAAAATCATTGAAATAAACATGTTTGAGAGACAAATGAAATGATAAAAACAGTGCATGAAGGAAAATTAAACTAAATGACAGCTGTCATATACGAACGAGGACTAAATTCCACCTAAGTAAATTTTAGGTCGGGTTCGTTGTAAACATCTGAGGACTAAGTTCATTTAGTCCGCGCTTTAGGTCAGGTCACTTTTGGTCCGTCCGGTGTAAACCGGCACATAGACTGTCCGGATTCTCTGTCTTGTCATATGTCTTGCCTTCTTTTGACATTTCGCAAAAGTGGTGACTAGTGGTGTAAATATGATAACTGGTCCGCGTGAAAATATAAATTGTGCGGGCTGCGCGTGCTATATTCGTGTAAAATGAACATGAGACCCGCGAAACATTTTGAATCAATCGCGACAGTAAAAGTTAGTGCGGTTCGCGT
Organism: Nemotelus pantherinus; assembly: GCA_963978885.1. Classification (NCBI taxonomy): domain Eukaryota; kingdom Metazoa; phylum Arthropoda; class Insecta; order Diptera; family Stratiomyidae; genus Nemotelus; species Nemotelus pantherinus. The sequence continues at coordinate 74,359,424 of OZ022263.1, read as the reverse complement.
TGTAAATATTTAATAAATGTGAAAACTGATTAAATTGTTGATTCGATGTCAACTGCGGCTTCGAGCTACGAGTGCTCCTAAGAGCAATTGCTGCCTCTGAGAGTTTCCCTGAAGTGAAGTTACAAAACGACATAGATTTCCGGTAGGAATTATACTTTTATTGTGCTGTTTCAATATGAAAACTCTTAATTTCTTACAGATAAATGTATTTATGGTTGGCTGAAGTAATGTCTGGAAATGCTCCACCCGAACATAATGCTCAATCGAAGCTATTTCTTATTGAGAATTTCAAGGTAAACAATTTTAAACTGGATTTTAGATTAATGCTACAGAATTTGATTGATTTGAAATTTCTTGCAGAATTTAGTCGAAGCAACCCAAATACCAGAGTCTCAAAAGGACCTGCTCCAGATTGTGGCGGAACTGAAAGTATATGAAAAAGAGATGCAAAAAAGTACTGCTGGTGAAGGCGTAAAACGTTTGAATAAAGAACGACTCCCTGGTGGTGAAGATATTCATCAGGATGACTATAAAGGCGAATCTGTGCAGCAATTTATGATGCATTTTATATATAATTGTTACAGTTCTGTAGTTTATTTGAATGATTTTTGTTTGGAAGTCAATGTATTTTCATTAAAACTGATTGATCTGCGGTTTTTGTGAGAAATGATGAGAATTAAATATCGTTTTCTGCCGAATAAGGATAGATTTATAGATTAATATGAGCGTATGTAGGTTTTCAGAGTGGTATAGGTTCACCATGAGTCTTGTTTTTGCACATAAATTCCCTTTTTTACCCATCAACCTTTATATCGACAAGCGAAATCAAGAGAGCTTATAACTCATACCACCTCGTCTATAGCATTGTAAAGTAGCTGATCTTTAATACCTTTTGATAAGTTAATCCAACAGCATCAAATCGGTTCAATCCACTGTTTAATTATTCAAACAGCAGAAAATATATTTACCAAATCAAACGGCCATCTTACTTGTATAGGTTTATAATTTCATATTCCTTAATGCAACTAACAGTCTACAGAATTTTGATTGTAAAGTTCTATAAAAACGCAAACATCGGAATCATTAAATGTCACTTTAAACTTTTTTTTTTTTTTTTTTTTTTTTTTTTTTTTTTTTTTTTATTCGAATTCGTCGTCGACAATCAAACATATATATGTAAATGTATAAATACACATATATATCCGATTACGTGACACACTTCTTCAGCTCAGCAAACTAGCATTTACTGAGATGAAGAAAATTTCACCATTTCAACATACTCATGCATGAATGTTGAAAGAGGGCTCTGTTGAGAAAGAAATATATAACTTTGCATGCACTTTTCATCCACCACCAACTGCAAAAATGCCATTCCTATCAACTATAGACAAAGTGGGGTTAATAAATTGACCGAGTAGAGAAAGAAGGATCTGCGGGAAGGTCCGAAACCACACTCTCATCACAACTCTTTATCTCTTCAACAAAATAAGGGTACATTGGGAGTGACATAAATGGCCAATCAGCTGTGGCATGGTCACTAGTCTCTCAGTTGAATTCACCAACACCCATAGCAAAGTATTTTATATTGCATGCAATTGAATACCTTCATTTGTCACAAAACTTTCCCCTCAGGCAGTGTCAAACACTGGTATGAGAGAGGACAAGAATTAACAAATCAAACTATTCTTTATAAAACTGTTTTAATTGAATTTTCTGCTATTTCAATTTTTCAAAAACAAAAAAAAAAAAAGAAATACTAGCATGTAAATTAGTAAGAATTAATATACAAATATGATAAGATTTAAAGTTAGATAATAAAAATAAAAAATAAAAAGATAAAAAAAGAATTTAAAGAAAAATATTTACATTAGCTTTTAAAATAGGTTTAGAACATACTGCTTCAGCTTCCTTTTGGTAACGAAGTACGATAGGTTGTTTTTTAAATCATCAGGCATATCATTATACAACGATATAGCTGAAAGAATCGGGTCATTAAGGGCTCTGTTGGTTCTGACTGGAGGCAATCTATAAGAATTCGCAGATCTTGTCTCATAGCTATGCATTTCTCTGGTCATTGTCAAAGAAATAGAAGATTTATTCTTTCCGTGGACGATTTTCCATATTGTTATTAGTTTTTGAAATGCTAATAGTTGAAAAAAGGTCATTTTCCCAGTTATGAAAGGTAGCTGATTAGTGGGAGTCCGTGTACTCAGATTGTGAACTGCCTTAATTGCCTTATTCAGAGTTCTGCTCAGGATGGCCAGGTTTGTTGAAGAAGATTGGCTCCAGTTAAGCATAGCATAACTAATAGATGGAATTACAAAAGCATGATAAATCATGTTTTTTAAAACAATGTTCAAGTAGCATCGTCTTCTTAAGAAACCTACAATGGGACAAATCTTGGCTCTGATTTTTCTAATTTGATCCGACCATGACAATTTGTCATCAATTATTACTCCTAAATATTTAGTTTTTTCTAGTCTCACAATGGGTTGGTTGTTAATCAAGATGCTTAAAGATATGTCTTCCTTATTTTTCTGTTTGAAAATCAAGTAATGCGTTTTATTAACATTTATTTTTAATTTATTAGTAACAAGCCAATTAAAATATCTACCTAAGTCATCATTGATCATCCGCTCTAGTTCGATAGGATCTCTATTCGAGTTTAATATAAGGGTGTCATCTGCATAAATAACATATTTAGAAACTAAATTAAGATTATTCAGACTCTGGACATAAAGCAAATAAAGAGTTGGTCCCAAAATGGATCCTTGAGGAATGCCTATATTTATCACTCTCCTATCACTAGTTTCACCTTTGAACTGAGTACTTATCGTCCTGTTGGATAAGTAATTTTTTATTAGTTCATTTCCCTTTCCTCGAACACCTAGTTCGTTTAAAATATGGCCTAAAATGGTATGATCAACTGTGTCGAATGCCTTTTTAAGGTCAACAAATATGGCTGAAACATATAAACCCTTGTCTAGTTGGCTGTTAATATAATGTTGCGCATCTATGAGGGCTGCACTTGTATTGCTGCCATTGAGGAAACCATATTGATTTTGATCGAAGCCTATAGTGTTGTTAATAAAGTGAACTAGCCTAGAATTGATAACTCTCTCGAAAATCTTGCTGAAGGCGCTTGCTAATGAAATTGGCCTATAGTTGTTTGGATCATCGATATCGCCGCTCTTAAAGATTGGGGTGATAAGAGAGTTTTTCAAAACATTAGGAAAGGTGCCTTCATCCAAGTGCTTATTAACTATAGAAGTAAGGAGTGGAGCAAGAAGATCTTTGATGCATTTTAAATCATCTGCCCTAATCAAGTCTATTCCAGGAGCTACATTTTTAAGGTTTGATATAATCTCCTTTATTTCTTCAATAGTAGTTGGTCTTAAGAAGAGGGTCTGGTGATTGATTCTGTTGCTGATTCTTTCCGCAGAGTTTGCGCGAAATTCACCATTTATTCTGCTGCCTATTAGCGAAAAGAAGTCATTAAGTTGCGTTGCTGTGAGGAGGGACACGTTAGCCTTATTTTGATTTTGATTGGCCCCCGGGTTCAATTCACTCCCAAGGATATCCCATAATTTTTTGTTATTTCCATGTGCTTTATCAACTCTTTTATTTAACGCAATTTCTTTGGCTTTATTTATTACATTGCTAGCCTTGTTTTTCAACCGCCTGTACTTTAGCAAATTTTCATTATTTGGACTCTTGCGATAGGTGTTGTAAGCAATTCTTTTTTGCTTCAATATATTGAGGACATCACTATTTATCCAATCATTACTTCTTGAGCGAATCTTTTTAAGAGTGGTTGAAAGAGTTTTTGCAGTACAAACTATTTCGATGAGTTCTTCAAGTTCAATTTCCCGCGATTCCAGCATCAAAATATTTAGCTTGTCACGGACTAAATTCGCAAATTTAATTTTATTTAGCACAGTTATTTGAAAAACTTTCATTGGAGATTTAGGAATGAGAACACCCGTAATAGTGATGTTTTGAACCCTGTGGTCCAAATCAGGCATGTCATAAAAAGCAACACCAAACTCATACCTACGAAGGTTAACCGAACTGACAATATGATCAATCAGCGTCGCAGACTCATTTGTAACTCTAGTTGGTTGTTTCTCATTATGTAAAGTTGCATTGTTCATTTTTAGCGTTTCCAGGTAGTTTCTGGTTATGTTATCATTACATTTAAGTACATCAATATTATTGTCACCAATCATTATAATATTTTTATATTTATGGTAGATTTCATCAATGTACTCGAGGTAATCCAAGCTATCTTGAGAAGGAGCTCTGTAATGAGTGCCAAGTCTTAGAGGAGTGTTACAAACTATTAGTTCGACAACGATCATATTATATTGCTTTTCATTCACTAGGGTTTTGAAATTGATACTGTTCCTTATGTAAATCACTGTTCCACCTCCAACTGAATCTCGACAATTGAACACTGCAGAGTACCCTGAGATGTTATAAAAAACTGATTCGTTTTCATAAAGCCAGGTTTCACCTAAAATAATGATATCAGAATCATTCAATACTGTAGCTGTTACTTCCAATTCGTGAAATTTATTTCTAATACTTCTAACATTAGATACTAGTAAGATATAAGGCACATTGTTTCCGATTGTTAATAATTTGATCAGTAAATGATCGAAGATAAAGGAACATCAAATCAGTTATTGTCATGTTGAGTATTTGAGACTTTTTGAGTTATTTTCACGTACTTTATCACTCTTAAGCTGTGCATGAGATTCGACCGTTTTACTTTGAATTACTGGTGTAATTTCGGAGTCCTCTGTATCGGAAATATAACCGTCATCTCCTGTTCAACCATTCGTTCCCAAACCTTGTACTGGCTGAGAAAACAAACAATTTCGCCAATAGTCATTTGACGATGGTGATATCGATCTTCGTATCCTGGTAAAAATCAAATACCCATTTTTTCTATTACGTCCAGATTCAATTCACGTCCATCAACGGCAGGAAAATGTTCAACTTCCAGCCCCTTTTCCTTGACACTTTCTTCCATTTATAGTATTCGTTCAGTACGCCGTTGTTGATCATGGTTGGAGGTTGATCATGTAGATTTTGTTAAAATTGAGCCGATCTCTAGAAAAGGAATAAGTGCTTTGGTTTGAAATTGAAAGACAGAAGCATTTTCGAATAGTACCTACCTTTTCGGATATCAATGTAGTCTTGTAAATATCCCAGCAATTTCACAATTCCCTTTTTTATGTCATTAATAATATTCGATTTGATATAAATTAATTGCTGATGGTCCCGTTCGATACGTTCATTTTTGTCCAACGGTGAAATTATATAGCCATATTGACGTTCATTTCTTATCACCATATCCAGCCCGGCCGTTTTTGCTGCAATCGCAAAAATGGTTACATCGTCATCGGGTCCATTGTACAATATGCTCTGGTTGTTTTCTTTTTGGTACTTCAGCAAACTATGAGAATCAAATACTAGCAAAATGTAACCTAACTCACAAAAAGTAACCTATCATGACGTCTTGATGACTATCATGAACTGTTATACAGAGGAGAAATATCAAGCAGTAGATAAACTATTCGGACAGGCTAAACTTGATGTGACGTCACATTCTGTTATAACAAGCTGAAGACCAAGGTGAAGACGAATATTCGGAAAGGCCCTATATGACGGCTAGGTTCGAAGGCTTTGGGGAATAGCTCATGTTCCGCATATGTAAACACGGCCTAAACGCAACCTCAACTGTCATTTTTTGCACATCTGTCGGCGCGGGGTGTCTACGCAATGTCCAGGAGAATGTCAGCGTTTCACTAACCATTTTCATTTTCATGACAAGCTGAATTTGATTATTATTTATTGTGTGACCTACGTTATTTTGAGGTGCCGCATCGACAGGAATTGAATTTTGGAATCATGTTACTAGAAAAAATCCCCCGTTGGGTCTCAGCCGCCACAATTTGTCGTGGGATCGTAACTAGTCAAAAGTGTCGTGAAATATTCAAGGTCCACAGTCCCGAAGAATTTGAAAAGAAGGTGAAGCAGAGCGAGAAGCCAGTTGTTGTGGATTTCTTCGCAACGTAAGGATAAAAATATGTGCAAGATAAACATCTTGAATTGTTCTAATGTTTCAGTTGGTGCAATCCTTGTAAAATGTTAACACCCCGGATTGAATCAGTTATTGGAGAGAAAGCTGGAGCTGTGAGACTTGCCAAAGTTGACATCGATGAAAACACTGATCTGGCCTTAGACTATGATGTTTCTGCCGTGCCCGTTCTCCTCGTCATTAAAGATGGGAAAGTGCAAAACAGAATGGTTGGTTTGCAGGATACAGACAAAATTCGGGCATTCATTGATCAAGCAGTTGATCCCAAGTCTACTTAAATGGCCCGACGATTGATTTAGTCACTTAGCATTGTAAATATTTCATGCACATATATTTTAAAATTGAGATAGTGGCATTTTTCCCTGTCCCTTCCGTTCAATTTGTCACTAAATATGCAGAGATAGAAATATAGAAGAGATAAATGAGAAGTGGATGTTTGAATAAAATATTTCAGCGCATTGCTCAACAGTATATACGTGGCTATTAAATCACGTTTATATACAAATTTATTTATATGCAGGTTTACTTGTATGTAAATATTCTATATAATTATATTTATGTGTATATTTTTACATAAATACTTTTATATTTCAATTATAAATATATATACATAAATATGTTTGTGTATAAATGTATTTATACGTAAAATCTACATATAAATTTATTTATGTATAAATCTATCAATACATACATTTGTTAATATATATTTATATATACATAACAGGTCGTTAAAACGTTTTCATTTCAATTTTTAGACCTCAACTCTGAATCCAGTTACACGCAAGATTATTGTACTGCTTTCATTTTAACTCGGGCCTGACTAACAGGGATTAAGTAGGCAATGAAAGTTCTATCACAGATTAACTGTCGCTACGTACATTTGAGAAAAATATTGATATTACTGTGGTAATTGGTTTAAGACTGCTTTGTGTGTGCTTTTAATATTACCTTCTAAGGAGAAGAAATGTATGCTTTGCTGGTAATACGATCGATTATAATAGGCCTATTGATATGCGTTTGCATATTTTTTTGCATACTGAACATATTCGGGATTCGATTATCGGACGACTAGCAATCATGGAAGTTTGACAGCATTAGAAATAGATAATTAACTGTGAAATGTAATTCAATACGATGAAAAAGTCTGTAAAGCTTTCCCACATCTACTTAATATTGTTTTACTAATGTTGGTTTCCAGCCTTATAGTCTGGAAAAACTCGTGCTGAAATCGCTTGTAATGTCATTGTGACGAATTATGGTATAGTTGCAGTAAAATTGGTTTTCTGTTGAAAAAAAAAGTTCACATTAATTTGAATTTGCAAGCTTATAAATATCGCAGTGTAGATAAAGTCCACCGCGATTCGGGAATGGCATTCTTGTTTCGATTATTTTGGATATGTTCAACGAAGCTGATTTTTGAGGGTATCAGTAAGGATTTTCATGGCAATCGTTAGGTTTGTTCACGTACATCAGACACAACATGATGTCGCAACTGAATTCTTTGTGACAGGAGATTTTGGAAGAAGTACAAAAACCCTCTTCTGGAATTTCTCGCAATAGAAGAATACACCAGAAACGGCGGTTCGCTTTTAAAAAAATTCTTAATAGCTTAGCTATTCCTCTGACGACACATTCAGTTATAAAAAGCGGATGTAAATTCGGAAAGGCCCTTTGGATAGTACCTCTGAGGATAGTACCTTTGTATAACGATATACGGTCTGTTCGCGTACCTGAATCTATTATATTAAAATAGATTCGCAGCAAGTCGTTTTTGTAATCTCGCTACAAGCCAAATTTTGCCAAAAAAGAAGCCAGCTGCAAAAATATGTTGCTGCTGCAGTACGCGAACAAGAACATTTTTATTTGCCGGATGTCTATAGATGCGCCTCTTTTCGTATTCAGAGTAGAGTGTAATATCGGCAATGCAAAAACAAACATCCAAAACCTGAAAATCCTTATTCCGATCTTTTTAGAAAGTTTAGTTTAGAGTTTTCAGCAAGCCATATGAATTGAAACAATTGGCTACTGCAAAAAATTCAATAAATTCCCTCTGGCAGCCAGGAAAAATGAAAGGTCTTTTCCCCTACTTGTTAGGGGAAAACTTACTTCTGTGATAAGAGAAGTTAAGGACCATATTTTGGGTAAAATGTAGCAAATGAAGAAGAGTCAAACATTCTCTGGAAGCTATTTCGTTCAATATAAGGACTCGTATTTAGCTACGATTCTACATAGCTAACTAGAGTCCGCACCATTCCACCGAATAATATTCATCGATATACGTCCGAGAATACTGAACTTCAAAATGAGGATTAAATAATATTTATTTACAATTTTTTTTCATTTACTTCAGTCTTCATTCAATCGAATCCCGAGCATGTTGAGGATGCAAAAAAATATGGACGCAGCAATCATGAAAAATATTATCAAGGTCCTAATAACTTCAAGAGGATACATGGTCTTTTTTTGAAATGAACAAAAAACAAATTACAAAAATTAACAGCGGAGGTAAGACGACGAGTGGCGTACTGATTCTTATGTAATATTTATGAAAATACCCACGAGTTTGTTTGCTTGGAGACGGAGAAACTAACTAACGACCTAGAATGCTCTGGATCGGCTCTTATGCTTTGAATGGGGACTGGTTCGAATATACTTTGGCTCATCCTAGAGCAACTCTAGTACACTAAGGTGTTTATGGGGGAACTTGGGGAACTTTCCCTTCTCCTTGTGAAGTTGTCATCTTTTGATCGAGATTTCAATCTTTCAATTGAGTCGTCGCTCATAGCCAACTCCGTTCCTTCAATAAGGCATTGCTTCAATTGAATTAATTCTCTTAGAGACTGATGCGAATAGTTCCCAAAGTTTTTGGAATTCACGGAGTTATTAAGCAAATGGCGAAGTTCATTGTACCGAGCGTAAAATTGAACAATGGTTCACGAATGCCGGTGCTTGGGCTGGGCACGTACCTAGTAAGTTGCCACCTACTGTGTTGCGAAAAGAATTGATTGTACTTCTGCCCTTTGAAGTTGTTTTGCGGCATTAAATATTTATAATCACTGCACTGCTATGTCGTGGACTAAAATCCTAACCTAACCTAAGTCAAAACCGACCGGTTTATGAACAAACAAGGTATTAGGTCTGTTCGCGTACCTGAATCTATTATATTAAAACAGATTTGCAGCAAGTCGTTTTTGTACTCTTGCTGCAAGCCAAATTGTGCCACAAAAGGAAGCCAGCTGCAAAAATCTATTGCTGCGCTGTGGCAGTACGCGCGAACAGACCTACTTTCTTACGTCTACAAGCACTAGGAAACTTCGGTGCTCAAACAGCGTTTCTAGAAACAAAATAAGTAAGTCAATTGTCAAAACCACTAAAAGAGCTCATGCTACTGGACTTTTTTTCACTCAGGGTTTTCTGCTTCTTGCAGAAAATTGTCCTGGCTTCCTGACTTGCAGGCATCAGCCAATATTTGCACCATTAATTATTACTTTAACACTGCTTTAAGCTTATCTTCACTTTAATTGTATTCACTCACAAATGCGTAATTACGACGCGTAGATTCCCGTACGCTCAATTCCAGAGAAAGGCCACCCTTCCGAGGAAACCAAATGAAGCAACTTACATTGAAGCTAATCCACTTTGTAATTCGCCGGAACACAACCTCCCTCTGCCAGAGACCATCCGGAAATTTACTCGACATTACTGATATTGGCTCTGCATTTGATATGAACTTGCAATCAACATTTCGGCAGAACTCGACTTGATGCACCACATACCCGTTACATGAATTTTACCGATAGATGACTGGCTAGTATGTTTGTGTTTTTGTGATTGTGTGTTTGCTTTAAAGGGTGTTTTTTGTTTGTTTAGCTTAATTGTGTTGTCTTCTCGAGTATTAAGTAACAAAATCCAAACCACTTTTGAATCAGTTGCAAAAAGGCTGATTGGATGCAGCATTTGTCTCGGGTCATTTGCTTCGCCACGTGTGTACCGCCATGTAACGACTCATGACTAGTTGGGGCTTCACCTCCCCATATCCCTACGTACCTTAAATATCCTGCTGAACGTAGCCAAAGCGTACATACTAAATAGCTCGGAAACTCCAAAACTTGGTAAACCGCGACTTGATGCACCACAGACGGAATATTTTACCACTAGAGGGCGAATAGGTGGTAGCAGGGATCAAAAATTGTCGGCCAAATCGTCTATCGCTTATGTGGTGCATCTAGTCGATTTTAGCCTTCTTTTTTATTTTCCTTGTTTTGAAAATATAGTTACAACTGTTTTTATTAGGAAATAATATGTTTCAGTCGCGAAATAACGATGGAGTTGAGGCCCTACGTTATGCGATAGATATTGGCTACCGTCATATTGATACTGCTTATTTCTACCAAAATGAAAAGGAGATTGGGCAAGTGATTCAAGAAAAAATATCGGAAGGCATTGTTAAGCGAGAGGACTTATATGTTGTCACCAAGGTAAGTAAATAATTTTAAAAAAAATTATCGCTGCTGCCATATTCAAAATTTACTGTTCGATACAGCTGTGGAATATACACCATGATCCAGCGAGAGTTGAGTCGGCTTGTAAAAAGTCGTTGGAAAATTTGGGGTTGGACTATTTGGACTTGTATTTAATCCACTTTCCTGTTGGCTACATCTATACAGATGAAAGCAATTTACTGCCCAAAAATGATGAAGGAATATTACAGTTGAGGTAATTTTATCACTCTAAAATGATTTTTCTTTGGAAGCACAAATTTCGTAAAATATTCAAATCAATATATTAATTTTAAAGCGATTTGGACTATCTGGATACGTACAAAGAAATGGAGAAATTAGTGGAGAAAGGTTTAGTCAAAAGCATAGGAATATCAAATTTCAATAGCGAGCAAACCGATAGAGTTCTCAAAAACTGTTCAATAAAACCTGTAGTCAATCAGGTATGGTTCATTTTTTGCAAAAAGATTTATTATAATTTTTTTAATTTAGGTTGAATGTCATCCCGGATTCAATCAGAAAAAACTTATCGAATTTAGCAAACATCGTGATATAGTTATTACCGCGTACTCTCCATTGGCGCGACCCAATGTTGCTGAAAAGAAGCCAGATTTCCTATTCAATGATAAAATGATTGCTATTGCTGACAAGTATAACAAAACTACAGCGCAAATAGCTCTTCGGTATTTGGTAAGGTTAAAACTAAAATAACAGCTATGCTGAATGATTATTGAATAAATATTAGGTCGAGATCGGAACTGTGCCTATTCCCAAATCAGTTAGCAAGAAACGGCTTGAGGAAAATATCAATATATTCGATTTTGAACTTTCCGAGGAAGATATTAAATCTATTGACGGTTTCCACACTGGCGAGCGAATCAATCCTTTCAATCTGGTGAAAGCGCAAAATCATAAATATTATCCATTTGCGTTAGAATTTTAGAAGCTTTTGTTGATCAAATACAATTAATATGTTGTTGTGAAATTCGTTTTCTTTTAGAACATTTTTTTTATAGCTCTGCGTCACTTTCCATTAACCCCGTTGTTACCATTTTTCACTCGTATCCCATTTGTATGAGGTGCAGGTCTCCTTCGAGTTACGCAAGAAAAAATTTGGGCATTCCTTGAGTCACAATATACATGAGCTTTGCGGTTTTCGGACAAATTTCGTCGAACAGAAAATGTATGACTACCCTAAACTTAAATAATGCTTGATTAAACTGGATAAATAGCAATTTACAATATATACTTCAAAAAGACAAGACTAATGTTGAATGTGGCGAGACGAAATCTTTGCTTTTTTGTGTTTGCCAAGGCACTATCTTCACTCCAATTGATATAAAAGTCAAATCACGGGAGAGAATGTAATTCGCTGATGACACTGTTATTTGTTAAAGGCTCACTGGCTAAACGCAATTCATGGAATGAAATCCTCATCAAAGCGATTTAAAGTCTATCGTGCGTTGGAGACTGATTGCATAAAAACCGCTTGTCTCCGAATATGAAAAGTCCAATTTAATAACCTTTGCAACTTACAAAAAAAAGTTCATCCACCCGATCCATTGGTGAAAATACACTCAATAGAGTGCCCAAGCAGTTTAACTTTAAGGATCTTAAAATGTGAGAAACGCTAAAAACCTTTGTGTTATTTTTGACGAAAACTTAAAATGGGACAGGTTGAAAAAAATTATTCTACTATGTTACGCGGCTACATTATTTGCAAATAAATAAACTGTCTCTTTGCAATGAACTATTCTACAATGTGGGGTAATTGCATGGGGAGCGGCTGCATTAAATGCACTAAAATCTTTAACTATAATGCATATAAACTATTAATTAAAATTCTTCTAAAAAACTACGAGGTTAGCTTACAGATTAAGTCTATTCAGATTTAACCACTATAAGTTTAGAATATTTGTTTTAAAAAGCGACATCGATTCAAAATTTTATTGAATTTACGAACGACACGCTATCTGTTAATAGCAATCCTAGCAAACCAAATGTATCGTAATTAATTCATAAAAGAGTCATATTTTACGAATGTTTTTGTCGTTAACGAGCTCGCAAATGAATCAAAAACGATTCATTGGTCCTACTAAAATGGCCATCCGAGAAGAATCATTTTTAACGATTCGTAAATGAGCTAGAAAAAATGTGGTTTTAGCGAGTATATATCGACCAGCAAACTAGGGGAAGAATCTATGTAAAATCTGCTACTGAGCCGCATAGGCCATAGGGCACATACACATGGCTTGCATTATTTATTGCGTCGGTCATCCTAAGCATTGCTGCGTATCGTTTTACGAACAGGCTCGGTTTCGTATGAGGGATATGTCTGTTGACTGTCGAGAAACTATCATTTTAGTGAACGCTCACTAAATTGTTTGCTGGGAAACTTCAATCGGAGAACGTTGGTACATATATTTGTATTAGCATTATTTTTAGTCTATCGCCTAAAGCACTGGCTTCGTCCCTAGTTCGAATGAGAAAAGATATGTTCGAACCAAGGTTCATACGAGAGACCGCGTACCCAGCTTTGAGTTTTCCTAGGTCTGCATAGGTACCGGATCTAAATCTGGGGTAAAGTGAGTCGTATTTGTTCTGGATTTACTTTGCATTTACTTTTTTCAGCAATCAACAGGTTTTGAAGAACCCTCAAACGCAGTGTAAACAAATTATTCTTTAATAAAAATTGAAATTAAAATGTTAAACTGATTACTTATTATTAGTGGTTATTGCAAATTGATAAAGTTTCTTGTAATTATGACGCTCAATTTGACAGTTTCCAGCTAGACTGATGTTACTATCACTAGCATATTTATATTTTAGTATTTTTAATTTAAAATAATAGTTTTTGTTTAGTCTCTTTCCACTTGTATTTGCACATATTTATTTCTTATCCCTGCCAAAATATTAGTTTTTTACCCCTAGGAAAATATAATTGAATTGTGTTTATGAAATTTGAAAAAAAAAAATTATGGACCAATACTTTAGTGTGTTTGTGCTCAAAAATCCTGCGACTTACGCCGTTTCGCTTTACTCGTGGGAGACCTTTATTCACTAATCTTAAGGCAGTATTCTGGTCTAGAGGCTTGATTTTGAGGTGATTTAACGGACGCCATGAAAAAAAAACCATTAACATTTTTGGGATATATTTATTTACCAATCTTTTATTAACATTTTGAAAGTACAAAAATGTATTCAAAAAATTGATGTAGAGACCGGCCGGCGAAGTGAAGGCTCAAAAAAAAAACTTGTCTCATGGTTGACATGATTCCAACCTGCCTGGTGGTCCGAAACTTACATTTTAGGTGAATTCTGTAATAAATAGAATGTAAAATTCGTCTGACGTAGGCGATTTGAAAATACTTTTTTTTTACAAAATGGCGTCCATGTGAAAAAAAGTCGCTTTTTTGCCCCATTTTTTCAACTTTGGGGATTTTTAATAAATAGTAGAAAAAAAAATTAGAAAAACCCCTACGTCAGACGATAACCAATAGTGTTAAGAGGGTTTGTGCAATATTTCACGTAAATCGGTTTATTGCAACTAGAGATATCATGTCAACCGTATCGGGAAAAGTAGTTCCGAGAAAAACGAGTTTAAAACTTGGAGTCTCGTTTCGGGCAGTTCGTTGGCGTGTCACAAAAATAGCTGTAACTCCAAAAATAATTCAAATTTCCGATAATCCCAAGAGCTTATTCTTAAAGGTCTAAACTTTGTAAATATGCAAACAAACGAAAATCGATTTGATCAAATTTCTAGACCAGAATACCCCCTGAAGTGGCAAAAAAAGAAGAGATCTACGTAATGGTGCAAATAAGAAATGTGACCCCCATTCGAAAAATGTTATCTGCTAATCGTACATTAAAAGCGGGTTTGAGCGCAAAAAAATCTACTTGGACCTTATACAATATATTTTAATATGAAGGTATGTTATGATTTAGTTTTTTTTCATTGACTAAGTTTCGGCTAAACTCGACTACGTGCCCCCCATAGCTATATTTTTTGTATAAATTTGTGCTGTTTTTCAATTTTTGACCCTTACTACCATCTATTCGCCCTCTGATGAAAAAATTTCCCGGCTGGGGTGCATCAAATCCAAATTTACCCATGGCTTGTGTTTTTCTGGTTGTGGCTTAGTGTTTGTGTGGTGTTTATGCTTCTGGTTTCTGGTGTTGAAATTCTTGGCTGGAGACCATCGAGTCGAATTTTAACATAGCAGCGAAATTTTTCAGCCAGAAATAATAATACTAGCTAAGCTTTCCAAAATTGCTCGTTGAACGATGTCAGCTGATGGTTTAACGATCATTTTAAGTCTCAAGATGCTTCTACATATATGAAAACCATGTTTCAAGCGAATATTCTAGATTGGACTTGTTCTAAACTTTTGAATGGATTCGACTCAGTGCATACGATTAAAACGAGAAAAGTCCATAAAACTCGAAATGTACAAGCGCAGTCAGTCAAAAGTCAAAGGTGGAAGTAAATTGACTAGTAGTGTTAAAAATTATATATTGAAAGTAGCATATCTTTAAAAGAACATTTAAAATTCAAGATTAAAAGGATAATATTTATGCCCAGCATCAACGAAGTGAAATTTAATTTTTCGTTGGCCATTATGAAAGGTTTCCAGCGCTTTTATATCTTCTGTACTTAACTCGAAATCGAATATGTTGAAATTTTCCTGGATTCTTCTTGTTGTTATTGACTTCGGAATCGGAATCGTTCCTATTTGAATCTGTGCGAAGTAAAAGTGTGATCAAACGTTCATTTTAAATTTGAGCAGTCGTCTACCAAATACCGCAACGCCACTTGTGGTGGTGTTTTTCCGTACTTTTCGCCGATGTTTTTAAGTTTAACATCATACAAAAATGACGATTCTTTGATGTTATGTCCCAGGGGAGAATATGCCACAACCCGGATGTCACGCTGTTTGCAAAATTCAATCATATTTTTCTGATTGAAAGCCAAGTGGCATTCGACCTATAAACAAACATGCAGTCAATTAGGACACTCTTTTCATTTAGTAAGTAATGATTTACACCAAACAATAGACAATTTAAAAAAAAGCAATTTAACTTACATTTCATGTACATATAGGTATAAATGCTGTATATGTACAAATCAGCACACGTTAGCGTTACAAACCATGCTTTGATTTTGCACTCTCGACGACGAGCGAGGATTTAAAACGTTGGATTTAAAATGTTGCCAGCCATGGGTTGAATATTTTTGTTTTTTTATACAGTTTTTTTATATTTGTTTGATTTGAAAATTTATAAATATATCAATTTCGCTAGTCAACGAGGTTTTTGCCCAATGATAATGAGTTGTAATACTAAGAAGTACGCGGTAGCTACTCATTAACCATTTATATTTCACAGCTGATTTAGCTCAATAAATAAATAAATAAATAAATAAAAATAAATAAATAAATAAATAAATAAATAAATAAAAAAAAATTATCGTACCATATATTGCTTACTTCAAGTAAAATAAATAAATAAATAAATAAATAAATAAAAATTATTGTACCATATATTGCTTACTTCAAGTATTGTAAAACCATTAACCGCATATTGTACTTTGCCTAGTGCAAACTCATTTAATTGCATAAATGGCACAAGTTACTCGATTAAAATTGTTCATAAATAGAACTCAATTGTTCATAAATAGAAATTAGTGTGATTGTAGCAATGGTTCATCAATTCTTCAAATAAAGAACGTGGTTAAATCAGAATTTGTATTTTCAATTATTGTTTTTCCTGATAATAGCTAGAAAAATCTTTATTCATGCGACCACATATATGTTCTTGCTTGTGCAAATGCCTATCTCTAACGAATGTGCTAAAAAAAAACAATGTCTTGATAAAAACAAGCTAACATAACACTTTTGAACTTGTAGATTGTTGCATCTATGGCTAATAAATAGTGGGAACATTTTTCTAAGTGAATTTTAACCTGTTTCAGTTGAGCTTTTCATATTTGTTTCATTTAATTAGATTTGTATCTAAGTTATATCGGTAACTCACAATTTTTGTTACGGGCGTGGTAATTTTACTACGAAAGCGAAGATATGTTTTAGTTGTAGTAAGAATTTAAGGAATTGGCTGTCCAGCCATCGATTAAGCTTATCTTTTGAAACACCAATGCGATGGAAAGAACAGAGAGATCATCTTGAAGATTGTTATTTATGTGTGAATAAAATTGCAGGGCTCCACACTTGTAAAAAAGAAAATAGCATTATGTTGAAACTGCGCCAACTCAAAACACGGATACTTTCCAATTCCTAGAGCGTCTTTGGACGAAGAAACTGAAGATGATACGGAGAACGACTCCACAGATCAAGATTTCATTCGCATCAATTCATCAGAATTTTATTTAATGACCCAACCTGAATTAAATGACTTGGTTAGAGACATAGATTTATCGAAAGCATAAGCACAACTTCTTGGGTTGCGTGTATTAAGCAGTGGAATCTCTTAGCAAAGCGCACAAAAAATATCGTTTTTAAAAAACCACCACTATGATCTTGTACAATTTTTAAGCATTGATGGCGATTTTGTTTATTCTTACATCATCGATGAACTATATGAAGTTTTCAGCATTAATTATGACCCACAAGCTTGGAGATTATTCATAAATTTGTCTAAAAGTAGTATAAAAGCAGTATTGTTACACAATGGTAATACATTCCTGTGGATTATGCAGTTTCCTTGAAAGATACTAACGAAAATCTGAAACTTGCTCTTGAAAAGATTAAGTATGAAAAATATTCTTGGAAGATCTGCGCAGATTTTAAAGTTATTGCTATTCTTTTGGATGTGCAACAGGTTTACACTAAATACTGTTGGTTTTAAGATCATCATTACGTCAGAAAAGTTTGGCCACCAAGGAGAAGTTTCGCTCCGGGATTAGAAAACATACTTCACCCAGCGTTAGTTCAACACCACAGCATTGCTGTGATAGCTTTCCATTTAAAGTTAGGAATAATGAAAAACTTTGTAAAAACTTTTTCAATATCTCGCAGAAAAGTTCCCGAAAAATTACAGATGCAGAATGAAAGAAAAGGATTTCTATAGGGCAGTTACGGGAGTTGATCAAGGACAATGATTTCAAGAGAAAATTAAATAAAAAAGAAAATTAGGCTTGAAAATCTATTGTACAAATTTTGAAAATCTATGGTACAACCGTTCACGCAGTCTTCGAATTTATTTAAAATCATACAAACAAACGCTTCTCTGCTAATCGCTCTTGTAAAACGAGGACATTTTGGTAAGCAGCTCAGTCGCCGTCGCTGTGAAACCGCTTGTGTAAAAATACCATCGCTTAGTCGCTATCGAATAAAGGTCCATGAATAGTGTTCACACTTTACTTCATTTGAAGTAGATTTATTTCATTTTTCTATTGAAAATAAAAACTACTTCACTACTAGTTTCGTTAAATTCTACTCCGTTTTTGATTCAATCGAATCAGACGAAATTTTTCAATTTTTGGTGAAAACCACCACCTTTATTCATAGATATAAGCAATTTCCCCTTATTCTGAGTGTAGCGTGGTCTAAGAGATCAGTAATGCTAACCAATTCTTCAAAACATATATAAGTAAATCATAATATTTTAAACACCGTACGTTTATATATTTTTCATATGTTAAAGTTCAAAATTGGAATCGCTTACATGTAAAAACTGTTGGAAATTTAATTTTGGCGAAACGATTAGTTTACGTAAAAGTATACTTAAATCTTCGTTATCATTAAAATAACATTTTGATTATTTCAAAATTATTGACGAGTGTTGTCAAAAAAAATAATACTATGTCGTAAAGAAATGATAAAAAACGGTGGATATAATTATCTAATTGATAAAAAACGGTGGATATAATTATCTGCACACGGCCCAACAATTCTATAAAAAAAATTTTTAACAGAAGTGAAGATACTATCAATGCGTACATACGACACTCTAAAGCGGACAATATTCCTCAGATAGTAATGCAATTTGGAAGGTCACTTGCTGCAGCACAATTTTTATCGAAGCATAAAAGTAGAAGCACTCTGGAGGATAAAGTTTACTACATTAATTCTCACTTAACTCCATTATTGAGAAAGTTATTGTGGATGGCTAAATCTAAGGCTAAGGAAGCTAACTATAAATGTATATGGTTTCGAGATGGAGTAATCCGATGCCGAAAAATTGATGGAGACCGCATTATAGTAATTAAATCTGAAGCCGATCTGGATTTTTTAGTTTAAGTTCTTTATTATTACCGCCGTTATTCAAAAAGGTTTCATTTTTTCTTCTTAAACTATACAATAATTTTTTCACAGCTAAGTACAATTTCTTTTTCTTATATTCTCATTTTTTCTCTTATTCTATTTTTACTTCTTTTTTCCGATAACTTTCATATTTTCATAAATACACACTCATCTCTCCATTGCACACTGCACATTAATAATCAAAGCAAAACCAAAAACACACAACGCATCAAATCCAAGTCTTTAAAGTACCAAACACTCATGAAAATAATTTTTTTATTACTTAGTTCAGATAGCTGTTTTCTAATTAAATATATAAACCCATATAAGAGTGACATAGCTTTATTTTTTCTAATTCTTATACGTGTCGCCTGTTTTTCACTCTTTGAGCACATAGCTCAAATAAGTCACTGCAGTAAATACTCTGCATTATATGTAAATGGCTAATCATCTACTGAACTGTATAGAATGTACAACATTCACGGAATTGACATGCGGTGGTTTAAATGATTTCGCAAAACAAGCAAATCTAGATAGTACAGGGCATTTCAGTATATTCCACACCAACACTAGGAGTCTTAATAAAAATTTCAATGAGCTAATTTTGATACTTTCCGATATAGATAACAGATTCGACGTATTAGCTTTGAGTGAATGCTGCAATATAGCTAATCTTCAATGCTTCCAAATAAATGGTTACACGGGCTTCAAGTCTGAAAAACTATTAAATCAAAACGGTGGTGTTGGGATTTATGTTAATAACCTACAAAGTGCGCATAACTTTGAAGAACTTAATTTTTCTGTGGCAACAGCAATTTCGGTGAATGTAACATTATTTAATAAAATTCCTATGAAGATAGTGGCCAAATATAGATCACCAAGCTACTGTGAAAACACTTTCTGTTTAGAGCTTGTTAATTTGCTGCACAAAGTCAAGCATAAAAACGTTGTTTTGCTAGGGTATATTAATATCAATTTGCTAAAAACTTCCCAAAGTGAGTACTTAAACTCTCTAAATGAATTAGGGTATCGTTCATATGTGAACCAAAGCACTAGAGGGGAAACTTGTTTAGATCATATATTTTCTAATATAAGACCTGCGTTTCTTGGTTCCATCGAGTCTGCAGTGGTTGACACGGGAATCACTGATCACAAAAGTAAGATTCTACTTCTGAAATACAAGTCAAGTAGAGATGGGCAAAATAGCTCTTAGCTCACCACTCATCTCTTTTTTACAGTGTTGCGCCGTACTCTCAGTATACTTTTCGCTGCACATTTCACTAAGTTTAGTCAAACCAGAGCTTTCGTTCGCAGACTATGCTTTGCTTTTTTCAGGCGCTGCACTGTAAAAGTGAGTGGTGAGTGGTGAGCTATGAGCGCTTTTGCCCATCTCTAAAGTCAAGGGAAAAAACTCCAGCAGCTGAAGAGCCTATGATCACCAGAAAAATCATTTTTCCTATATTAGGCGCGTTTTTTTGCTCCTCTATCCAGCGGAGAGTAGAATGAGAGTAGAGTAGACGCATTGAAAACAACAACACTCCTAAACCAGTGAATTCACTGGTGTAGGAGTGTTGTTCACTCCTAAACCAGTGAATTCACTGGTGTAGGAGTGTTGTTGTTGTTTTCAATGCGTCTACTCTACTCTCATTCTACTCTCCGCTGGATAGAGGAGCAAAAAAACGCGCCTATTGATAGACATTTGAGCCAAGGACCACAGTTTTGATTGGTGGTAATGTGGACGAATCTGCCTTAGCTTTTCACAACACTCTCTGTACCGCTATTGTCAGAAGTAGCACATCCGTTCCTAAATCAAATAGAAAATATCGTAAACTTAAACCGTGGATAACCGCCGGGCTTGTAAATTCTAGAATAACGCGTAACAAGCTAGGAGTAGCTCTGCGAAAAATTCCTAATAACAATAGTTTAAAGCTATATTTAAAAAAAATATAGAAACAAATTAAATACCCTTATTCATTTAACGAAGGCTAATTATTTGAATTTTTTTTTACAAAAATCCGAAAACGATGGGATGAAAGTCTGGAAAGCTATAAATTTAGCAACAGGGCGAAAAAAAGTCACTAAACCACATATCCATTATAAAAACGTAAAAGATAGTGCGGAGCAAATGCCGGATGCTTTCAACCAGCACTTTTGCAACATCGGGAAAAGCATGGCACAAAAAAATGCTAATACAAATAATCGTCTCACATCTAGTGAATCAGTTCATTCTGCATCGTCATGTAGGATTTATTCTGTTTCTTAGGATGAAGTCATTTCAACCATTGGAAATATGAAAGGAAGCTCGAGCCCAGGATTTGATAACATCACAGTAGAATGCCTCAAGAAAATTAAAACTTTTATTAGCAAACTACTAACACATCTAGCCTCACTCAGCTTTGAATGCGGAATCTTTCCGCAAATATATAAAATGGCAATTGCAACACCAATTCACAAGGGGAATAGCAAATTAGATGTTAATAGCTAACGCCCAATTTCTTAGGTGTCTAACATATGCAAAGTTATAGAAAAACTTGCAAAAAAACGTTTAATTACATTTTTAAATATGCGAAATTTCATAAATGAAAACCAATTTGGTTTCAGACCTGCTTTTAGTACCCAAGATGCGCTGGCAAATTTAACTGGTTTGATTGCGGAAGCTTTGGTCAAAAGACGCAAACCATTCCACACAAAATGATTGTGGACAAACTTTACAAATACAATTTTGATTTAAAGTGGATTATATGGGTTGAAGACTATTTGCGACATCGTAAGCAATCTGTTCAAATTTCGGGAAAGCAAAGTAAAGCGTTAAGCTTTGAATGCGGAATTCCTCAAGGGACTGTACTAGGCCCTCTGCTTTTTCTCATCTATGCAAATGATATCTTTGCGCAACATATCAAAGGGCATTTAATATCTTTTGCTGATGATACAGTGCTTTTGATAGAAGAAAATAGCAGGAGTAAGGTAAAAGTTAATACTGAATATATTGGAATTGTTTTTTGCGGGATGATTAAAATTGAAAAATTTGTATTTACATTGAAAATGTTTATTTGACAAAGTGGTTTTGAAAGTATGCACTGATTCTCATCAGACACCAGCACACAGTGCATACGTGACTGATGTGACCACTTGCAGTTGGAAATCATTATCTTTTATATAAGCTAATTGTGACAAATTTTAACATCTCCGACTTATATCCATCGATATAATTTACTTGTAAAGGTCATTTAATTGTGATTATGGTTTCCTTCTTGTCTATAAATCAGCATAGACAACGTATATCGTCTCTAAAGGCAATATTTAAAGTGGGATCTTCATATTGAAAATGTCGTAAACAAATTAAGAAAAATCATTCCTATATGCTTCGGGGTTCGTTCTTTCTTGAGCAAGCAACCAATTAGAATGTTCTACTTTGCTTTGATACATTCTATTATTCAATATGGAATTGTTGCATGGGGTTGTGCATCACAAAATGCTATACTCCCTTTGCAAGCTATGCAGAAGTCAATACTCAAAATCTTATTACACAAGCCCAGACGATTTAGTAGTGAACAACTTTTTAGTACAATCAATGTTTTAAACTAATAAGAATAGAATGAGAGGTGGCAGCGAAGAAATTTTGTTACTTCCGAACCGTATGACGTAACTAGGTCAGAGCCATTATACATACATGGGAATAAAACTTTTTAATAACTTGCCAAGGTCCATCAAGAGAGCTAATAATTTAGAAATGTTCAAAAAAAAAACTAAGAGAATTATGTTACGGGCGTTAATCATATTCTTTCTCTCTCACTATTCATAATTTTTGGTTTATGATTGGTCTTCAAATAATAATATCCCCCATGATTTAGCTAGCTGTGTTTTTATTGAAGTAGCTTCTTTTCTAACTTAATTTATATTTTTTAGCCATTAAATTATTGCTTTATGAAATTTGATAGATTTGTAATGGACTGGAATCGTTTCTTTTTTTTAATTGTAAAACTTGAAATGAAAAATTATTTACAACTACTCACTCCTAATATAAGGTACCTTCCCTTAAAAGGAGGAGTAGTGTAGTAAAATTGAATTGTTAATCTATAATATACTGTCAAGATATGGAAATAAAGCACTACATATATATATTATATTATGACTTTTTTTATATAAAAACTTGACAAATTGAATTCATCAGCGCTGTTTTACTCAACAAGTTTTACCGTTATACTAAAATAATATTTTTTTAACAATTTTTATGAAAATCAAATGAATACTTTAAATTCAATGACTTCTATTTGAAGTCTGCTTCATTTTTTTATTAATCTACTCCAATTTTTCTACAACTTCTACTTCGAATTTTGTTTACAAAGTGTGAGTCCTGGGACTGTGGTTACGCGGCGATACATATGTGCCGAGGCAAAACTCGCAAATCATATGTTGCACCCAACCAAACTGCCAGAAAAGTGGCATGCACATTGGGCAACTTTTTGCTTAATTATTATTATGAACTGTTCGTATGTAAAGTGGTACTGAGATACGATTTGACATATGTTCGCTCATGCACTGTATTGGCACTAATGTTCACACGTGTTTGCAGATGTAAAAAAGTGCCTTTTTTGTTCATAAGCAAGGTTTTAGGTTTATTGTTTTTTAACCCAAAATATAAGAGACGTTGGCCATGAGCATTTTGAGCTTTTCCACCAGGATATAGCGGGCATGGAACGTCGATATCAAGGAAAGTAGAGTCCTGCTATGCTAGCAGATTATTATTGGGCATTAAGATGACTAGCTGTACATCTCAATTATAAAAGAAAAAGCAATTCAACTGTACACTTTTAAAATTATTAGATTTTATTAATGTAAATAAATGGTTTTTATGCAGTAATGGCTAGACTATAAGTCTCTCTTTGATATCCACAAAAAAACCTGAGCTAACCCAGAGATGAAATTAGTGCCACTGTAAATGTCTCTTATGCTCTCTTAAAATCAGTTTAACTCATTACATGGGCTTACAAAAGTTGATTTATTGTTAACCAGTGTTATAAGTAAAAAATAAATCCGCTACAATATAGTTAATAGTAGCTACACTACCGTGCTTACGCAGGAAAGTATACCTGCAATTAACATAATCTAAAATGGAATGTAGAACAATAGACCCTGCTTATTGTAATCATGCTGGGTCTGAGCATACACGTAAAACTAACCGAACGATAACTTAAACGGTTTCGATCAAGAAATATTAGATATTGCCATGGAGATGGTCTGGTTGACAAACATTGATAGTATTAACCGTGATCACAATAAGCGCAGACTACTGTGTTATGGAGGAAATCTCGAAGACAAAGTAAAGACTTCAAGCTTTTTAATCTTGATGGTTTTGTCACGTATATCCCTAGCAATTTTAAACAAACGTGAAGAAACTAAGTTTACAAATCTGAACATTATGTTACCTGATTCACTACTGGTTTGATTTCACATGTTTTCAGAATTCGATCAATTTGTTCACTATTGAAATTTGAAAGCCCAATGCTACGAGTTAGTCCTTTCTTAGCAAGTGATTCCATTGCTTTCCAAGTGTCCACATAATCAACATCGCTACAATATTAAAAGTTAATTTCTGAAACATTATTTAAAAAAAAACTCACTTGAGTCCACCTTGTTCATTGAACCCTACTGGAAAATGTATTAAGTATAAGTCTATATAGGAGAGCCCAAGATTATTTAATGATTCTTTTAGAGCAGGCAGCACTTTATCTGGTTCATGATGCGTACACCAGAGCTAAAGGGGCAAATAATTAATAACAAATTCAAGCAATAAATTGATTAAGAACGATCGTAACCTTCGTTACAACAAATATATCCTCGCGGTTGATTACACCTTCGTTTATCTTTGCCCTTATAGCACGTCCTACTTCCCTTTCGTTCGCATAGATATATGCAGTATCGATATGACGATAGCCGTATTCTATTGCATGTTTGACTGCCTCCTCTATTTCATGGCTATGTCCCTAAAATATGTTTTAAACATAACGTTTTCTCCCAAAAAAAATGTTCAAATTAATATAATTTCAAATTAAACAACTCCAATTGACCAGTTGAGCTTTTGTGGTGTGTATTGAATTCGGATATGGAAACCTATCTATGTATGCACATGTTTTTCTTTGAAACTATTATACACCGAAACTATTATACACGAAACCAATCTATCAGTGATTAACAAACATGCGTCAAATGGATTGCATTTGTTAAGATCAGAGGAAGATTGTTCGAACGACTGGTTAATCTATATTTGAATATCATTTTAATGGCACTTTTCTTTATCCTTCAGTGTGTCATTTGGGAACATTTAAATAAACACTTTGCATCGATTTCATTATATATTACTCAACATCATCACCAAATATTTGAACATCAATGTTCAATACCAAATCGTATGACTAGGATAATTTAAGGCCCACAATACCCAATGACGAAGGTGTAATAATCCACAGTCTAAAAAACGGAATTTCTTCGGGAATGGACAGTATAATACCAGAAGACATCAAAATGGTCTAGGAGAAAATATCCGAAGTTTTGGTAAAAACCATAAAAGTATAAATATTGGTAAAAATTATAAGTTGTTACTCAATTGCCGATACTTTTTCAGCATGCCTCAAGTTGTCGAAATTGACACCAGTTTTCAAACGTGTGGCCCTTGGGATCTCTCTAATTATCGTCCGAAGCCAGCACTAGTGTGATAAGCGATGTATCCGAATTAGTTATAAATGCTCGTATAATGAATTATTTTAAAGAACATTCAAACAACAGCTACAATACAAAACGGCTTCCAAGAGCACAGTAGCACAGTTGCGATTACTCTCCTAGAGGTTCATCTCATAAACTATTCATTGAAGAAACGTAATCAATTGGCAGCAATTGTCATAAATCTAAAGAGGGTTTCTGATACCATTGATAAAAAAAAATGTTCAACCGTTTAAAAAGTATGGCATTTGCATAAAGTTTAAATTCAATTAAAAAAAATATTTATTGGATAGGAAAATTGTGATAAAACAAACAAACATCAGCCAAGAATGTTATCTAAATAAAGGTATCCCACAGGGATAGATTCTAGCACTTATGCTTTTCCTCATCTACGTGAATTGTGTTGTACACCAAAAAAAGAGAGTCATCCACGAGAAAAGCAATAAATCTTGGTTTAAACTTATTGTAAATAAACATATTGTTTTCCCGCAAAAAATAAATGCCCTGCAAATCCATGCAATCAGATTAATGGAGTTCAACTGGTGAAGGTCGATTCGGTAAAATATCTGGGATTGGTTTTGGATGCATAATTTCAACCGCATCAGAAGTACAATCGCAACAATTATTGCAACATTGAAAAAATATAATTTCTTCGAAAACTATGCTAAACTTCTGATCCTAAATAGATTCATTTCGCCTACTATTAAGTATGAGGAAGTTTTGAGGAGCCAAACAACAAAACATAGCATCGAGCTGATAGGGAAAATTGTCACTAAGGCAATAAGATTAGTTAGAATGCAGACGGCTTGTATTTCTCACAGCTATTTTAATATTGTTTTTATGCTTATGAACCTTGCGTAGTTTAGTGAATAAAGCACTGGTTTCTAGTGTGGTTCGACCAGGTTTGGAGTTGATCGAGTTGATCTAGCTTTGAATAGTTACCTGTAGAGATGGGACTGCTCCTGCGATCACTGCTACTAATCGCACTGCTCTTTGAAAAGAGCAGTGAGCAGTGCGATTGCTCTCTGCTCATGCTGTTCAATTGCTCACTGCTCTTTTGCAGAGCAGATAGTTTTATGAAGAGCAGTGAGCAGTGCGATTGCTCTCTGCTCATGCTGTTCAATTGCTCACTGCTCTTTTGCAGAGCAGATAGTTTTATGAAGAGCAGTGAGCAATTTGGTTGTGTTTTGCTAATGTTGTTCAACTGCTCATTGCTCTTTTGCAATACAGAACATTTTAAATGCTCATCTATTCAGATTCTTTTCTTCCTACCCTTGCGAGTATTTTCGGACTTGCAAGTATTTTATTCAATTATTCAAAAAGTTTTTAGGGCAAAAGTAGCTGAAATCGGAGAAATCGTCCAATTGTGGGTTAGAGTGGTTTGGGACATAACGGGCCAAGACCTATTGCTGTGATACAAAAATTTCGGTTTTGTAGGGGAGTAAGGGGTTTTTTGGCCATAGTTTGGCAAAAACTGCCTTTATGGCGCTTTCGATGATTGGAAGTGGTCGGGGAGTATATTAGTGATATTTTAAGGGCGAAATAATGTTTGATAGGGGAAATTGAGCAAAAACGTCCATATTTCCCAAAAATTTGTTTTTGGTCTAGCATGAATTCGGGGACCTTTCTGAGTTGTTTCGGGCGAAATTTCCATACAAGTCTAGGAAAAAGCGGCCTAGTTTCGAAGATACGGCAACAGTAGCTGAAATCGGATAAAATCGGCCAATTTTGGGTTAGAGTGGTTTCGGACATAACGGGCCAAGACCTATTGCTGTGATACAAAAATTTCGGTTTTGTAGGGGAGTAAGGGGTTTTTTGGCCATAGTTTAGCAAAAACTGCCTTTATGGCACTTTTGATGATTGAAAGTGGTCGGGGAGTATTTTAGTGATATATTAAGGGCTACAAAATTTTTGATAGGGGAAATTGGGCAAAAACGTCCATAGTTTTTAAAAATTTTTTTTTTGTCTGGCATGAATTCGGGGACGTTTCTGAGTTATTTCGGGAGAAATTTCCATACAAATCTGGAAAAAAGCGGCCTAGTTTCTAAGATACATCAAAATCAAATCTGCCCGAAAAACCGAAAGTAGCACTAAAAATGTTGAGGTCCTTTTTGGTTCGCCAGTTGACTTCTGCGGCGGTGCTCGTGACTGCACTCCAACCCTACCGGGGTTGTGACTCATGTCCAAGACCGAAGAGATTGGCCCCCTAGTGGGTGCATGTTTAAAACACGTAAACATTTTGTTATCATTTCTCAATAAAATTTTCGACAAACTTCATGCTTCGGTGAGGCGAAATGGAAAACCGATTATTTTAGATTAGCCAGGAAAAATAAATCTTCGAAATTAAATTACATACTGCATAATACTGTACATGCATAGTAACATTTCACTGCGTTGCTTGCATCCAATGTATGACATTTTGGACACCACAAAACTACTATACGATTTACCAAGCACTTGGCAATACATTCTTCTGCTAGCAAGTGCCGAATTAATGCAGGCAACGTATTCCCAAACATAATACATCTGTTCTTAACATGAGCATCCATCGCTACGGGACAGTCACATTGTAAGCATACAATGCGATTTCAATCTGAGGCTAGAAATTGCTGTATCAAGCACAAATCGAAGGTGATGAGAAGGTAACGAGCAAACACTGGCAATGAGCATTCAAAAGTAGCGAGCGGTTTTTCGTACGCACGAAACTGCAATCGCAATTGCGATTGAATAGCTGCTACTCTAAACTGCTCTTTGCTCAAACTGCTCTCTGCGATCACTGCTCCGTAAAAAGAGCAGTTAAGCACATCTCTAGTTACCTGAATTAAATCTGGAGTAAGGTGAGTAGGGGAACTAATCACACCACACTCGTATATATTGATTGTATATTTGAAAATGAAGCTCTCTACCAGCTTCAACGCGTAGATGTGACAATGGTTGTCGTGGGATTACTTTATTCTATTTTATGCTTATATTTTCAAATTATCTTATTAAATTCGCGTTCAAATTAATAAAATATTTGCGTGAAGTGCCTAAAGTTGACTGACAAATTTTCTTGTTTTTTCTTTTCTTGTTCTTGTTTTTCTTGTTGTTATTTATTTATCAACTTATTTATCAGTAAGAACTGCTTTAGACTTTTTGATAATATCGACAGATTTTTATCACACTACCGTTATATCTGTGCCTTTGTTTTTTGTCTGTATTTCGATTTGCAAATACTTTGTTGTGGTTTATTTTGTCAAGAAATGCCTTTCAACTAAAGACGCACTCAGATGCGTGCATGAAATGCAAGGAGGGAAATGTAAAGGTTTGTGTGAAAAGTGCTATCATATTAAATGTGCGAAGGTATTGAAACAGGAATATGAATTTCCGCACACAACCGAAAACAAAAGAATCTTCCTGTTTTGCAATACTCGCAGAACCAATTTCGCAAAATACAGAAACTACGAATTTCCGCTATTTGACCTCTTCACGATGACATAGCAAATTTAAGCTTTTTTGCCAAAGGCTTATTATGCTACTGCGGATTCCACTTCCGCCTATATAAAAACTAATTATGAGGCCAAAAGCAAAATTTTATTGGAGAACTTAAATGAGAAGCTTGGGCAAAAATATACAGTCGGAGGCACAAAGCAGCGATTCACTTTTTTTTACTGTATTTGTTTTTAATTGCAATTAAATATATTTTTAATATTTTAATATGCATAAATTTTAGCATTGTTTTCAAAGGAGAAATTAATTTAAAGTTGCTTGATTTGTAATCTTTTAACCATCCTCGTGCCAGTGTACGACACTGCCTGAGGGGTAGGATTTGGCAAATGGAACTAATTTTTAGATAGTTGGAAGAAAAAAAATAACCTCCACCCACTAAAGTTAAATAAACGTTTGACCGCTTTGTATTTACGACTTACTACTAGCAACCCCTTCGTCTTCCGTAAAAACCACTTTTTAATATAAAATGTTAATAAGCGCTGCTTATTAACTCTTGCAAGATGGAGCCAAATCGGCTTCCGGGGAGTTTTCTACCAATTACATGCTCCAAATTATGGGTAGAACTCGAGCTTTTTCGCGGAGCGTCCACAAAAAATCTTCTGGAAGCTATTTCACGAAACATCCTCTGGAGGCTATTTCACGAAACATCCTCTGGAGGCCATTTCACGATACATCCTCTGGAGGCAAATTCACGAAACATCCTCTGGAGGCTATTTCACGAAACAGCCCCTAGAGGCTATTTCACGAAACATGCTCTGGAGGCTATTTCACGAAACATCCTCTTCGGGCTATATAACTATAAATTTCAGCTACATAGCAGATAAGATAGCCAAGTAACACTTAATTAGTCAGTGCTACTTGTTTGTTTTGAAATGATTTAAATGTGGACTTCTACACTCACGGATAAAGACCCCAGTCCTAGTACCGGCATATACAACCCGTTGCTGAGTTGAACACGAGACGTCCCAGTCATGTTCTAGACATTAAACGGAATTTTCCTAACCAGCCGTTGGTGACACAAAATTAATATCAGATGAAATGATCTGCCACATAGGTCGTAGCCATGGCGAAATTTGTGCTGCGAAGGTCTCGCTAGAACTCAGCCACTACACTCCCGCGCTTCCGTTATCTAAGTACTGTCTTGTCCAAGAGGCTTTTATTCCTTTTATTACCTAGCCCAAAGATATAGAAGTAGGAACCTGAACCTTTTCCGGATGAGTTCAGAAAAACCGGCGAAAATAAACTGAAAATCGCAAGTCGGATGGCATGAAAGAGAACAATTGTAATTTTCAAGAATATGTGTCTGAAAATTTTTATTGCATTTTAAAATGTTCACTCCCTATAACACTTTCAAGCGTACGCCTCAATTTGCATTTGAAAAGTCAACCTTTGGATGACATGTCAAAACCAATCGTGGTACTTTAATGTTTGAAACATTTTGGACCTATTTCAAATCGATTGTCGATCCGGTATTGTATACACAGCTTTTGAAGCATTCAGAAATCGGAATGGATGTCGCCCATTCCCAAGCTTTTATTCTCTATGGTAGCATGTGGAAAGAGTTTGCGTTTGTTCCGGGGGCTCCGATATTCGCGGTGAAGGTTTGTTATTGAAAATGGGTAAACTCAGTGTGGCTATTCTACGCTATTTGTCTCGAGAGGACTTTCGTGTTTTAACAGCGGTACGTATGAGGGCAGTTTTATAGTAACGATTATTGTTTTTCTAAGTTCATGCTTTTTAGGTTGAAATGGGAATGAAAAACCACGAACTTGTTCCAGGGGCATTAATAGCCGCAATCGCAAATTTGAAAGCAGGAGGAGTGCATAAATTATTGCGAGAGCTTTGCAAACATAATCTCCTTTCGTACGAGCGTGGAAAAAAATGTGAGTTACCATATAAATTTTGAACATTGTACAGTACATTTTGACAAACATTCTATGATGTTAAAATAGATAGAACTTACGAAGGTGATATACGATCCCTTTATGTTCCCATTCGAGTTTCTGCAAACATTTGGTACATTCATTCTTTTGTGTTGGTGTTAAATACTAAGTTTTTACATAGGCTTTTGAACTTCTACTATGTTTTAGACTTGTCTTTGAATTGAGTAAACTAAATTGAAGAGTACTACCAATCTGCAACATTTTTTTGTTTTGCTTCGCAAGTATAGATTTAATTCCATATTTCCATGTTAATTTTCATACAAAATAGACGATGGCTACCGCCTAACAAACATGGGATACGACTATTTAGCGTTAAAATCGCTCTCACTTCGAGGATCAATCGTTTCTTTCGGAAATCAAATTGGAATCGGTAAAGAGTCTAATATTTATGTTGTTGCTAATGAAGAAGGGGAGACTCTTTGCCTGAAACTTCACCGTCTGGGACGAACATGCTTTCGGAACGTGAAAACTAAGCGAGATTATCATGGAAAACGTCATAAGGCATCGTGGCTTTACTTATCACGAATATCGGCGACTCGCGAGTTTGCATACATGACTGCTTTGTATCAGCGGGGCTTTCCAGTACCAAAACCGATTGATTTTAACAGACATTGCGTGATTATGGAACTCGTGAATGGATATCCATTGTAACTTTTTATTTAAAGTATCTGACAATTAAACATATATATTGTTGCAGGACACAAGTGAAAGAAGTAAAAGATCCAGCAACACTCTACGGTGAACTCATGGAGTTGATTGTGCGTTTAGGGAACTGTGGCGTCATACATGGGGATTTTAATGAGTTCAATTTGATGATTTCCGAAGAAGGAAAACCCATTTTGATTGATTTTCCACAAATGATGTCAACTTCTCATGCAAACGCTGAATAGTAAGTTTTACTACATTTTTTTTTGTTCATAAATGATTTATATTTTTTAAGCTTCTTCGATCGTGATGTAACTTGTGTACGAGAGTTTTGTAGGCGTAAGTTTGGGTATGAAAGCACAGAGTATCCAACATTTCAGCACTTAGTTCGAGATGATGATCTAGATACTGAGGTGCATTGTTCCGGCTATGCTCTTTCGAAAGAAATGGAAAAAGATCTTCTACAGGTGATGATATTTATTTAAAACATAATTGAATTTTTTTCTAACCTGTCGAAAATCTTGCTTTTCAATAGGAGTACGGACTCAAAGATTCTGATTCCGATTCTGAGGATGGACGAAACGAAGAAATTATGCCAATGCAAGATTTGGAAAAAGATCTCGAGGTTTATCGTCAACAAATGGAAAATGAACTGAAATTTTCGGAGGTGAAAGCAACGACCAATAGGAAAGCAGATTACTCTATAGAAAGATATGTTGAATCTTGCTCCCAATATTTAAAAATGGTAGTTCCAAAAGATGACGTGGCAAATAATCTAGCAGAATCATCAATTTCTAAGCCAAACACGATAGAAGAAGCTCACAAATCAGATAGTATGGCAAGCGCAAGACCACAAGCCGACATCGATGGAATTTCACTGCACACAGTGAGCTCACGCGATTTAGAAACTGACGATTGCCCAGAATTAAAGGATCTTGACACCGATTCTCGACACTATCGATTCAAAGCAGTTGAAAAAATATTATCAGATGCTCGTAGCATACGTTCGTATTCAACGAGTGCGAGTACAATTGCACCCAGTGAGATAAAATGTCGAATTAAACGATGTATGGATCAGCGTGAAAAACGTGAAATGAAGAAGAATTGTGGAGCTAAAGGCGAAGCAAACGCTACGGCGCGTCATCGAAGAGAGAATAAAGA
Source organism: Nemotelus pantherinus (assembly GCA_963978885.1). Classification (NCBI taxonomy): domain Eukaryota; kingdom Metazoa; phylum Arthropoda; class Insecta; order Diptera; family Stratiomyidae; genus Nemotelus; species Nemotelus pantherinus. The sequence goes on along the minus strand of OZ022263.1, from coordinate 74,326,603 downwards.
TGTTGTTAAAGAATACAGTGGTTGGGAATTTTAAGTTTAGATGGAATTAATAAACTACTATAAGTCATCCGAGATTATTTCTATTTCTAATTAATTTCTCTCTAGAAACATGCTATATGGGGTGATGATGTCTTGAAAAAGCGTTCAAGGGAGGAAAATACCTGTCCCACGTTCATCTAACTACTATGGAGAACACGTAGTCGAGTTTAGCCGAAAATATTATTGAACATTAATATTTTGATTGACTATCAGTGTTTTGAGAACATGTAATGAAACTTCTTACGAGTACTTTAGTGCCAAATCTGTATATGAAGACTCTACGTCTATCGGAGTCTATATAACAGAACCGACCAGACATGATGAAGCTAAAGCTAGAATGATAACGTAGTATGACGGCTTAAACATCTAGAGGGAATTCAAGGATCTTAAACATTATTCTTGGATTGAATCTGACAATAACTTCAGAGACAAATTGCTGCGCAGTGGATTGAAATTGGAAAACAGATGCAAAAATAATAGATTGTTTGTAAAAAAAACCCACTAAAAATTAATATGGGTTAAGAATTAGTATTCGTTTAGATAAAAAGTTAGATGATATGAACCATAAGATTTTCGTTTGCTCTTAGTACTCACCAATTTCCACCAATCCAGACACAACGTTAGAACCGTCCAACAACTATCGATTGGTCTTCACCAATCTATGCACAACTTTGGAATCGTCCAATAACTAACGATTGGTCTTTACCACAGATATGATCTTTACTAATCCAATACAACGTTGCAACCGTCCAAAAACTATACTCCACTGCTAGGTGTTTATTTGTTTGGTGATATTACCCTCATTGACTGCCAGCAATAAAAACACAGGGATGCTCAGTATACATTTCATATTATTAATCGATAACTTTCATCAATACTTAACATTCGTTAGATCCACATCATTCATAATATATTACCACAAATCGAACTGTCGCTGAGAGACTTCATTCACCATTCTTTAGAGAGCGCTCAGAATCACTGTAATCATCGAGCTCCCAATCGTCTTGTGTACACCATCGTTTCATTCGGTCCGACGCGTGAACCAACTCATAAGGTTTGGAAGAAACTTGAACGGAATCAGGATCTGTGACCAAATTGCGATCGTTGCCCAGAGCCTTGCGCACTTGATATGGTCCTCGATACCTAGGTTGAGGTTTCCTCCGAATCCTCTTAACTCAAGGTATCAGTCTAGGGCCATTTATTTAAAACTACCACTTGCTCGCATATTGTGGAGCAGTCAGACCCTACATCTAAAAATGCAAGCAAGGATACGCCATTAACTTGTATCTTGTATGTTAACTTGTCTCCGGTAGATTCAGTTTGATGTTCTATGCGAGCTAGTCATAATTTCCTTGGTTCGGCGTTACAGTTTCTCGCAATGTGGTCAGGCTGCTGGCATTTGAAACACTTGGCCATTCTCTTAGCACAATCTTTGTATTTGTGTCCACTTTGTTTGCAGTAATTACAAACGATTCTTCCGTTTTCTTTCGCACTGTCACGTTTGAAAACGTGTTGCGATATGCATACAGGTTCTTTCTCAGTGGCTTCCTTTCCCTTGAAAGCTTATTAATATTTTTGAATTTCCTTAGCAGATCGAGCAGTGACGTAAAAGTTGTTACAAACAATATTCTTTTTAAGGTTTTTTTTTACTCTCGAATTCGTCGTCGACAATCAAACACGTATAAATGTATAAATACACATATGTATACATGTCCGATTTAGCAAACTAGCATTTACTGAACTGAAGAAAATTTCAACATACTCATGCATGAATGCTGAAAGAGGGCTCTCTTGAAAAAAATAAATATGCATGTGCTTTTTATCCACCACCAACTGCAATGTAATTCCACTACCTATAGACAAAATGGGGTTAGTTTGAATTGCCGCTAAGTTAGTAATAAATTGACCATTCCCGAGTAGGGAATGAAGGATCTGTGGATGGGTCCGAACCACACTCTCATCACAATTTTTTTCATTCTTTAACAAAATGAGGATACATTGGGAGTGACATAACTGGCTAATTAGTTGTGGTATGGTCGTTAGTTTTTCACATGAATTCACCAACACCCATAACAAAAGATTATTATATTGCATACGGCCATGATTGCATGCAGTTGAATAATCTCATTTGTCCAACTTTCCCCTCATGCAGTGTCGAACAGTGGTATGAGAGACTCTGAGTTTGATTTGTATGGAGAGAGAAAAAAATACTTGCATGAATTGGTTAGAATTAAAACATAAGTTAGATAAGAACTAAAGTTAGATAATAAAAATTAAAAACTAAAAACAAAAAGATAAAAAAAAACTAAAAATTAAAGAAAAATATTTACATTAAAAATAGACAAAAAAATCAGTCTTATAGACAAAAAAAAACTGTTTTTTTTTATTCGCTTTTAAAATAGGTTTAGAACATACTGCTTCAGTTTTCTTTTAGTAACGAAACACGATAGGTTGTTTTTTTAAATCATCAGGCATATGATTATACAATTATATAGCTGAAAGAATCGGGTCACTAAGGGCTCTATTGATTCTGACAGGAGGCAATCTATAAGAATTCGCTGATCTTGTTTCATAGCTATGCATTTCTCTTTCCATAGACGATTTTCCATATTTTTATTAGTTTTTGAAATGCTAATAGTTGAAAAAAGTCATTTTCCCAGTTATGAAAGGTAGCTGATTGGTGGGAGTCCGTGGACTCAGATTGTGAACTGCCTTAATTGCCTTATTTAGAGTTCTTCTCAGGATAGCCTGGTTTGTTGAAGAAGATTGGCTCCAGTTAAGCATAGCATAACTAATAGATGGAATAACAAAAGCATGATAAATCATGTTCTTTAAAACAATGTTCAAGTAGCATCGTCTTCTTAAGAAACATACAATGGGACAAATCTTGGCTCTGATTTCTCTAAATTGATCCGACCATGACAATTTGTCATCAATTATTATTCCTAAATATTTAGTTTTTTCTAGTCTATTAATGGGTTGGCTGCTAATCAAAATATTTAGTGATATGTCTACCTTATTTTTCTGTTTAAAAATCAAGTAAGGCGTTTTATTAACATTTACTTTTAGTATATTAGTAACTAGCCAATTGAAATATCTACCTAAATCATCATTGATCATTCGCTCTAATTCGATAGGATTTCTATTTGAGTTTAATATAAGGGTGTCATCTGCATAAATGATATATTTAGATATTAAATTAAGATTATTCAGACTCTGGACATAGAGCAAATAAAGAGTTGGTCCCAAAATGGATCCTTGAGGAATGCCTATATTTATCACTCTCCTATCACTAGTTTCACCTTTGAACTGGGTACTTATGGTCTGGTTGGATAGGTAATTTTTTATTAGTTCATTTTCCTTTCCTCGAATACCTAGTTCATTCAAAATTAGGCCTAAAATGGTATGATCAACTGTCGAATGCCTTTTTAAGGTCAACAAATATGGCTGAAACATATAAACCCTTGTCTAGTTGGCTGTTAATATAATTTTGCGCATCTATGAGGGCTGCATTTGTATTGCTGCCATTAAGGAAACCATATTGATTTTGATCAAAGCCTATAGTGTTGTTAATAAAGTGAACTAGCGTAGAAGTGATAACTCTCTCAAAAATCTTACTGAAGGCGCTTGCTAATGAAATTGGCCTATAGTTATTTGGATCATCAATATCACCACTCTTACAGATGGGGGTGATAAGAGAGTTTTTCAAAACATTAGGAAAGGTGCCTTCATCCAAATGCTTGTTAACTATAAAAGTAAGGAGTGGAGCAAGAAGATCCTTGATGCATTTTAAATTATCTGCCCTAATCGAATCTATTCCAGGAGCCACCTTTTTAAGGTTTGATATAATCTCCTTTATTTCTTCAATCGTAGTTGGTCTTAGGAAGAAAGTCTGCTGATTGATTCTATTGCTAATTCTTTCCACACAGTTTGCGCGAAATTCATTATTTATTCTGCTGCCTCTTAGCGAAAAGAAGTCATTAAGCTGCGTCGCTGTGAGGAGGGACACATTAACCTTATTTTGATTTTGATTGATCCCAGGGTTCAGTTCACTCCCAAGAATATCCCATAATTTTTTGTTGTTTCCATGCGCTTTATCAACTCTTTTATTTTACGCAATTTCTTTGGCTTTATTTATTACGTTGCTAGCCTTGTTTTTCAACCGCCTGTATTTTAAGAAATTTTTATTATTTGGACTCTTCCGATAGGTATTGTTAGCAATTCTTTTTTGCTTTATTATATTACGGACATCACTATTTATCCAAAATTTTCTTCTTGAACGAATCTTTTTATGAGTGGCTGAAAGAGTTTCTGCATTACAAACTATTTCAATGAGTTCTTCAAGTTCAATTTCCCGCGATTCCAGCAACAAAATATGAAACTTGTCACGGACTAAATTCGCAAATCTATTTTTATTTAGCACATGTATTTGAAAAACTTTCATTGGAGATTTAGGTATGAGAGCACCCGTAATAGTGATGTTTTGAACCCTGTGGTCCAAATCAGGCATCTCATAAAAAGCAATACTAAACTCATACCTACGAAGGTTAACCGAACTGACAACATGATCAATAATCGTCACAGACTCATTTGTAACTCTAGTTGGTTGTTTCTCATTATATAAAGTCGCATTGTTTATTTTTAGCGTTTCCAGGTAGTTTCTGGTTAGATTATCATTACATTTAAGTATATCAATATTATTGTCACCAATCATTATAATATTTTTATATTTATGGTATATTTCATCGATATACTCAAGGTAATCCATGCTATCTTGAGAAGGAGCTTTGTAATGAGTGCCAAGTCTTAGACGAGTGTTACAAACTATTAGTTCAACAATGATCATGTTATATGTTTTTCGTTCACTAGGGTTTTATGTAAATCACTGTTCCACCTCCAACTGAATCTTGACAATTGAACACTGCAGAGTACCCTGAGATGTTATAAAAAACTGCTTCGTTTTCATAAAGCCAGGTTTCACCTAAAATAATGATACCAGAATAATTCAATACTGTAGCTGTAACTTCCAATTCGTGAAATTTATTTTTAATACTTCTAACACCTGCATAGAATATTTTTAGAGAATGCAGTGGCATAGGATTTATGAGGAATAGTTAGTTTTCGTAATCAAAAATTGTACAGCTTTTATATATTCTGGGCAATTTTTACTATCCGCCCTATGATTAGGGTTGTTCTGATTCTTCGCGACACAATTCACACGTTTATGTATTTCGGAGGTACAATCCTGGGTTTTATGATCGCCAGCGCACTTGGCACAAACATCATTTGTCCTAGTACAATATTTAGATGGGTGATCGTATTTCTGGCATTTGAAACATCTTCTGACGTTGAGGTCTTGCTTACAAAAGTAGCTGCCAAAGTCTACGTTAACATACCTGTTAACTAATTTGAAATATGTATCTCCCGAGGCCTCAATGAAAGCAATATACTTGCCAGTTTTGTAGCTTCTTTATAATATTTGACACGAATTTTGGGATCCACTCCAATGTCATAGTTCAGAGATGAAATTTGATAATTTAGCTCTTCATCCGAGTATTGTTTTTCTAAACCAAACAAAACTAAAATTGGAAGTCGCTGTTAAGTGTTTTCAGCCGTATACTTTTGCCCAAGTTTCTTATTTAAGCTATCTATAAGTGTTTTATGGTTAGCCCCATTATTCGTTTTTATCAAAACGCTCCCGTTTTTAGCGGCTTATTGAAAACAATAGGAGTTTTTATTTGCGCAGGACTTATTGCTTGCTTTATTTCACGGTAAGCGAGCTATCCTGAGCAGCTTTGGGCTTTACAACTATACCCACATTATAATCTTTTTTATCCTGCTCACGGGGGGTAGACTGAACAACACTCGAATAAGATGGTCTATTCTGTGGAAGATTGCTGTTCAACTTTGAAATCTCTAATTCAACTTTTTTAAGGATATCAGTAGTGAAATTCTTAGTACTGGGCTGCACCTTTGAGAAAATATCAATTTCATCCTTGATTTGAGATGTCATATCCATTAGTTCCACAAGTAGAGATTCATATTTCCTGAATTTTGCGAATTTCGCTTTACATGAATCGGAAAACCAGAAAATATTCCTCTTGGATTTGGTTTTATGCAGGAATTCATATTCTTGGTCAGGGATCTTTGCACATTTGATGTGATGCCATGTGTCACAAACAACCCGCACATTGTACGGCTTTATCGCCATCCACCACCCTAACTTTACATTTATCATACATCTGGTTGGAAGGCATTCTGGGACAAGAAAAATCTACTCAGTGAGTAAACCGTATCGATACTTACGACCGAACAAAGACCCAAAATTACAATTAAACCAATAGCCCGGTATAACGGTATCGCTGCAAAAAATTATTGATATGTATCTGAAGCTGAAGAAGTAGTCACTGTGTGTCAAAATATAAAATTTTAAGCTCACCGTATACACAGCACTCAAAAGTTAATGTTACAACAGTTTTTGTTTTTTATAATTCAAAAAATCACGCAGAAATAATCAATCTCAAACAGCTGACATAAAACACCACACTAGTTTATTATTTGTCAAATTACTTTTGATATTCCATCAATTATGTATTCCATAACAGTGTTGTCCGCAAGATTAATTTTTTTTCCTAGAGCCATCATTTCATAAAAAAACGTCTCTATCTCTTGATGGTCGCCACGTTTTCTTTCAATTAATTTCCGCGAAATTGATGCATCATTTTCACGTGATGGAAATTGTTTATTAAACTGGCGGTCAAAGCGGGCCATGCTGGAATTTGGTTTTGGTACACTTGATACCACAACTTCGCGGCCCCTTCTAATCTTAGGCTACAATTCAAAATTCTTACCTTGTCGGTCCATCCGTACAAGTTCGCAACAGATTCGAAATCCTTGAGCCAAACTTCTACCCCAAATTATTTGTCCTCGGATCGAATGCTGGAATCAGGGTCTGAGAATCCTAACCGTACTGGGTTTCCTGCTGCAAGAACTGCAGGGCTTGCCGCTGCTGAAGATCCTGACGCCTCGTCATTTATCGACAATGGCGTCTGAGTTGACGTCAACTCTTCGCGACTTCACGTTGACGTCTGGTATCTGAGCACTAGCTCTTTGTTGGATTGTTGCAATTCAGCTACCTCGTTCCTTAACTTCTGCATCTCTTTGAGAAGTTCTTTCAACTCTGCCATTATTTAGCACACACTCCTCTCCAAAATCCACTCACAATGCAAAAATCAATTTCCATACGGTATATCCAGTCTACCATCATGTCTCATGGGATTATTTCATGCATGCTCAAACATCTGTTTAACATACTTGGGCTTGCCGACAGGTTTCACCTCTTTGTCCTTTTTTTGCTCTTTAATCCCAGCGACATCGAGACTAGGAGAATAGTGAGTCTTGGTGCTAAGAATTTCGGACGAGCCGACTATCAAGCAAGGATTTCGCTTGGTTCATAACACAAACCTGCAGCTCTAAGCAACATGGGTCTGCAAACATAAGCAAGTCCGAGTAGACAGATTTATATGCAAAAAGGCACGTGGTTTTAACGTCCGCATATGCAAGGAGACTTTGGTGCCAAATCAATACTTCTGGAAAGATAACGTGCGTCACACATGAAAATGTCAAATATTAAGCATCACTACTGAAAAACAACCATGTTGTTGACTTTGCGTTGCACGAGTATATGCATATGATCAACGTTTCAATGCACAAACCAATTCCAAAAAAAACGTCTGTTCAAAAATCTATCATCCGCACATTCGACAACTACAAAAAAGAGTAAGTAGTTGCTCAGAGTCAATGCCACATTTGAACAAGTATCGAAAGTGTTGTTTGGGTGCATCGATAGCAGATCGATTGTACGCTCACAAACAATATACTCGTAAATATCCATTATCATTTTGGAAAAAAAGCCCACATCTCGTCTAAACAAATCCAACCAATTATTATTCTGTAGTACATTAACAAGTTTCTCAAATTATTTTTGCAGCAATAATATATAACAAATTAATTTCCTTTATGGTTCATGCCTGTAGAGAATAGAAGCATCTTTTTGTTCTTCTTTTTCTTCCTACCCTCACTTCCAGTGTTTCCTTTAGCACACAAATCGTCTTTACACTCGCAAACAACGCTTTTCTTCTGTTCAAGGGCTTGGACAATTACGTCACCCAAGTTCTGCTGATCCAAACTCTCGAAGATTGTCTCCAAATTATCGCTTTCAAAAACTCGCCCAGACTGATGCGCTACTTCGTGATATCTAACAGCAGAATTTGCATTCCTCCATGCATCTGTGTTTCCAGATTGATTTTCCGGAAGTGAGGTGCCCAAGGTTGGCCAAGATTCCCGCTTTGACGTTGATACCATATCCGCGAAAGATGTACTATTTGATGTTTTTCGCTCAATTAACGGAGAACTCGACAAATCGAAACCTAGTGACTGCGGGAAATCGCAAACTGAATCAGCTAATTGAAATTCGTCACTGCCACACTAAAAATATATGAAACGAAAGTTAATTTTAATTACGCTTTTGCCACAATTACCGATGGAAATTGCCGAGGTGACTTGATATCAATATTTGCTAATCTGGAAATGATTTTTCCCATTTGTCGTTCATTCATTTCGTTGATCTGCCGTTCACGCTTACTCTCTTCTCGGGCGCGTTTCATTCGTTGCTTTTGGCGCGAAATAATATCGTCTAAAAAAGACCACATGCATTAATAGGAATTGATATAGCAATTTATAACTACCTTTGAAGCTATTCAAAATTTCAGGTAATACCACAGGTTCGTCCAATTCCAGCTCAACCACTTCAAATTGACAAGTTAAAGGAAGATGCTCAAGATATCGCAATTTCCTTCTCAAATCCTCATCCATAGAGTAGCTATGTTTTTCCAAGATCTTCCCTTTGATCAAACCTGGGCATTTAGTCAGGGATCCATACATAGCTTGCAGGATCCTTACGTTTAGCGAATGTAAGTATATGTGTTGGCCATCGCTAGATTGATAGAAATAATAATATTTCGCATCATCATTGGCACCCAACTTTTCAGAATTGTCAATATCTGAGCTGCTACATGATTGCAAATCATCCAAATTCACTGCCCCGAGTTGCTGCGACATTTCCATTATTTCTTGAGAAATCAAATCTGTTTTTATATCACTAGCATTTTGGATTACAAACTCCCGCTTTAAATTATTTTCGCGCTGTTGCAGAATATCCAAAGCTTGATTCGCGAATATCGATTCTGGAGAATCTTCGACTTTGGCAAACTGCAGCTCCTGCCTTTCACGATCAATAATGGACTGAATTTCATCTGAGTCAGCCAACAAAAATTTTGTGAACTTTATTATATCGTTGTTATCTCGCAAATGAGGAATTTTAAATATGCCCTCCCCTTGTTCTATAAATAATGAGCCTTTCTGACGACGCATCAATTGCATAGTTATGGTGCCGCAGACATTCCAATTTGTCAACTGAAATATAGTTGTGCTTTTCAAGTCATCTATATGTACGGCATCGTAGCAAATAGGACATTTTCGCCAGGTCTTATCAGACAAAGCCAAATAATGCAAGATACAAGGCCAACAATAAACGTGACCACAACGAGTTAACTTTGCAGCAACCGGTGGATAAAGACAAATGGGGCATTGCTGCTCTTCTGTCGTTTGAATATTGATCTGCTCGATAAGATTCCAATCGACAAGTGCATCAGGCGATGCGATGTTCTGTTGAATATTTTTCTCGGATTTCAGAACAAACTGAAAACTAGAACAAATATGAATTATAAATCTTATACAATTATGTGAATGACTACTGTCAATTCATAAAGTTACTGGGCATATTAATTTACTGATGTATGCTTTTTAAGAAAGAAAACAGTGTATTTCAAGGTCATTATAATGACTTTAGCCTATATTCTTTCGATTGCTAGCCAAATATCCAAACTATTAAACTATCCAAATATCCAAACACAAAGTCCAGCTATTCAGAAGATTAATGACCAATGCTACTAAAATAACATGTAAAATATCGACACGTACCAATTTTGACGGTATACTTTAAAAAAAGCTTCGCAATACCCCAAAACAAAAACAATTTTTGAACGTAGAAAACTAATACATAAAATTGTTCATAAACAATTAAAGTTGCTAGATGTTAGTTGAACGGTTGGACAGGTGACCAATATTCCAACAAGAAATGCAAGAAAAACATCAATCGAACCTGGAAATGGATCTGGCATAGCAGATTTGGTAAATTGCAAGCAAAATATCAGTAGAACACACTGAATTAAGAAACGCGATGTTTATGTGATCCATTCTGTGGGCATATGTCATAATTAAAAGTTATACACTACATAAACTGGGAATTGTAATTCAAATTGATGGTGTTCAAGTGGAGAAGGTCGACTGAATAAAATACCTGGGATTGATTTTGGATGAAAAGATGTCCTGGACCTATCACATTAACTACGTCAGAAGTAAAATCGCACCATTTATCGCAACATTGAGAAAGTATGATTTCCTGGAAAAACACACTAAACTCCTAATTTTAAATGCTTTTATCCTGTCTACTGTTAAATATGGAGCAGTCTTGTGAAAATAAGCAAGTTTGGTACTGTGTTCTTAGCATGAAAAGTTGCTTTGAAGTTGCTTTCGCGTTGAAAACGTAGATGGCACTGAAACATGTCTCCAATCATTTCACGCCAATTTAGTTTGTGCAGTTCATTCTTTCGAGCGAAAAAGTGACATTTGGTGTTTCAATTTGAAAATGGAGCAGTGCAAATGTCTTTCCAATAAGAAAATCGATCGAAAAGTGAAATTCTTAACAATTTATCCGTCAGAAATGAGCATTGTCTCTGCTTTTCTCCATTGTCAAAATTTTCGCTCGAAAGAATGACCAGATAACGGAGACATGTCAAAATTTCACGTGAACTCGAACTCAGTACCAGCCTTAAGGCGATAAGTTATATTTAGGTTGCCGACCTTAACACCAACGGGCGCAGTGTACACTCGATCAGGGTTGTTGAACATCCAACAGATTATGAATCTCGAAAGAGGCAAAATAACATACCAAATTATTAACAACGGGCTAAAATGGCCAGATATTCCGCGGACTGTTGGAGAGTTAACTAGCAGGGAAACAAGATCAGCCAGCAACCTTTTGGTTTGTAAACGAAGAACGGATAGATTGAAAATGGATACAATACAACAGGCTATAGCTTTCCACAATACGTTGCCAGATCCGCTGAAGGACTCAAGCAATATGGTGACATTCAAAGAAAACGTAAAATTGCAAATAAAGAATTAACAACGCACAATGACGATTAACACCAGGGTTTTTTGTATACTTTTCTCTGGACACAAGTCAATGAAGACAATCATAAGTCAATAAAAGTGAGTCTATCATATTGATAAGAATTGTGCAGTACCTTATACCAACAAACTAGTTGTCTGGGAAGCACTATGAAAAACTTACTGGAGGATAAAGATGGTGCACATGGACCGTGCACGCTGATAGAGTGATGGAGAGAGTGGAAGGAGGAAAAAAAATGGATATTTCAAAGCATTATTTTCTATAAAACCACGCATTTTGGAACTGAAAAAAATCAGCACCTTATATATGCACTTACTTCGCTTGCAAAAACTGTTCTTTGTTGTATTTCTGTCGTCTAGCATTAACCCCTCGATTTTTATTTGAGTTCTTATGGAAAACACCAGAAGTCCCCGCAAGTGCGTTTTCTTGATCATGAGGGACATAATTGAAGTTCAGCAAATGATTCAAGTTCTGCTTCTTACTTCGACGAGAATAAATTGAACCTGTTTCAACTTCGAGTAAGTCATCAGAGGCAAATGCTTCGCTGTCAACACAAGATACGTCTTCGTCGTTTGCTAGTCTGGTGCTGGTAGCAGACATATTATATGCAGCGGACAAACCACAGACGGAACCTCCGAGGCCGCGAATTCTGGGGCGCTTGTCCGCATTTGGGCGGCTTTTGGTTGATAAACTTTTACGGTTCGGATCTTGTTTGGAGTTTGATTGGTATGTATTTTCTCGTCGACGGCCGTTGTGTGGCCACTGCTTACTGCTAAAAACATCTGAAATTGAGTAAATTACACTATTATTGAAAATACAATTATTGAATGTTAAATTATACAAAACAATACATAGCATGGTAAAATGACATATATTATTGAATGCGCCAGTAGTTGTCACTTTTCCATCATTGTATCCAAGAACATTAGTTCCCTCTTACCTGAAGACTTGCGCGATAGCTCAGATTGGTTGGCTTTGTTTAGACCTTGACGTGAAGAGTGATTTGACTTTTTGTCCATTGCTTAAGTTACGTGTCGATACGGAATAAAAAGGAAGACCGTTGCGACAAATTTTAGATGACTTCCTAAACCGTTGTTGGGGGATTTGTCCTCCACCTGGAGCTCTCGCTAACAATGCTTTAATCTGAGACATCTTTCAATTGGCCATGATTACTGTTCACACACCCAAAGACAAATACTTGGTCTTTTTTTTCAAGTAGAATTTTCTGTAGCAGATGAGCTTAAAATGGGTGTGATGAGCTGTCGTTTGAGGACCTAACTAACTGCGTTTTAGTCGATAGTTCCTAGCGGGAGGCCGCTCTAGCAAATGCAGAACAACACCAATAAACACAAACCAGCGAAATCCCGTAAAAAAGAAATCCTAAAGCTTTCTACGTCGCCACCTGAAAATGACGTCGAGGTAACGAAGCAAAACCAAAGTATATGGAAGATATCAAAGATAAAGAAGACATGGATGAAAATATGGAGTATCAGCGCATCCGTGTTGAACCCGTTGAACCATGGCCTTCATATATAAGGCCTATCGCGACTTGCAATCTGACAGGTAATAAGCTACTTTTTAAAATGGTGCAGTCCTCTCGTTATTAAGATTTATTGGGAATTGCACAATGACAATTGTTTGACATTTTTCTGACAATTAGTAATGTGAATGGTGCTGCTCGGTTGAATCAGGGAATAGAGTCTATTTTCCTATTATCCATTCGCGTGTTGTCTCTTGTGGTGGAAGGTTGTAGCCGGAGAACTGCAGTGATTGTTTTTCTCCGTAGGACGGTCTTTCTCTGGAATTGACAAGACGGGAATCATCGTGTCTTAAACTGCGTGTTCGCCTCGTCGCGTTGTTTGAGTCCTTTGTGTTTCGTGTTTGTGATTGTCTCGTGTGTATATTGAAAACCAAAAGGACGTATTAATCTCAAAATAATAAGTTTTGTATTAAAACCGAGTAGTTAAAATATTCAAAATAATAAATTAAATCAAAACCAAGTGTTATAAAAAGTCGAACCCGATGGCCGGTGCCGATAGGACAAGGCCAACTCCCGGTTCATAAATGAACCACGTAGTGACAAAAAAAAATCCTACTATCCGGAGACTGGTTTCGAAGTTCTTGTCGCGTAAAAGATATTTCGGATAAGTGTCGTGAAAGTGATGTGTTTATTGTGCTGTATACGCGAGAACTATGCAATTTGGAATACCTGCCACCTACTCTCGGCAATGTGAATTGTAAACAATTGCCGTTTGTGGTTGGTAGGATTTATTCCACTTTAAAAATCATCAAATTTTGATCTGCAAATTCTTCTATGCAAACGATATTTCGGATAATGCTAGAGTTACAATCAATGCAACCAACATTTGTTGCACGTCAAAATGAGTTTGAACCCATGAGAACGTATGAGAGCAGTTACAATGATGCAACACAACTTTGCTTGGCAGCAGAGTTTGCTCATATCTCAAACTTGGCATGGCAACAACATTTTTGAAAATATCCAATTCCACCTGTTCCTATGAGAGTCCGGGAAATCGGAACTGTCATATGTAAATGACAATCAGAAATTGTATTTTTTTGTCTCATTTTTGCTTTGCATTATACTCCGCAGCTTTTAGAGGATAAAATATTCACTGATATCTCTTTCCGAGGCTTTAGAGGATCCAAATTATCGAACAGCAGTTTCTTTAATATAGCCAGTGACAGATGACGGTAAATGTTGTGTTGCATTGATTGTAACTCGTTCCACCAACAAAACTTGGCAGGGAATGTTGGTTGCATTGATTGTAACTCAAGCATAAGAGTCCCGATGAATTGAGGTCTGATGTTAAAGACTTTTTATATCTAAATTGCTTGTGAAAGATCCCAAAAAAACATTGATTAACATGACATATGAGTTTCCTCATATCTCCTGTAGGTGAATCTCGTGAATTTCTTTAGAACCATAAAAAAAACTTCACTGTGCGGACTGGTTGGGAAAAGTAGCTTTGGTCCGCCATCTTGTACGTTAATTGCTTTTGCCAATGCCTTCTAGAAGTACGGGCCGTCAGGCTACGTAATCGTTCTCGTCGTGACGTCATGAGTTTAGGAAATTTGACATTTCCACGAGGCAGTGCCGATGTACACGGAGATTTCACTTGCGGTTTTTTGGTTAAAATATGAATAAAACGTTAGTTTTTTGTGCGTGGACGCGTTATAATAATCATAACGTACACTGTGTACCAATTAATTGTATCGCGACAGTAAATCGACACGAACCATCACATAACCTAACACCAACCGATAAACATTTCGTAGCGAATTTTCCACATTATACCGCACGCACGGCATTAATTTGTGTTTTAGCTGATCACTAGCACTGTTCTGCATAAACCACTTTAGTTTTCATTGCACTCACTTTAACACACCCCGTACAATTACCATTTTCCCGCGGACGTCCCATAAGACTACGTGTGTTTTTCGCGACATTTGTCCCGATGCTCTGACGTCATCATTCTGCATTACGGCCCGTACATCTAGAAGGCATTGCTTTTGCGATAGGCCTTTTACAAAGTGTATAGAATGATAAGTGGGTGAACTCCTTCTATCTTCCAGAAAAAATACTTCGACCTTGAAATTGCGCCTCCATTTACGCAATGCATTGGCTGTCAAAGCAACCTGAGAGTGTGCTGGTATTTTTTGCGAGAGTGAGTCGTATGTGAGCAACGAAAAATCTAGCCTGAGTATGTAGTTGTCGAATCTTATCTTGCACCTCTTTCTGTTCCATGTGATTTCTTCCAATTTTCCAGGCTGATCAACAATACAATCTCAGGCTAGTTCACTGGAAGTTTTGGACCGTATACATATACGGAGTCCGCACGCTGGTTAGGAACTAACTCTTTACGCTGTGCCTTTTATATGAAGGCCATGGTTGAACATTTTTAGAGTATATTTGCAATGAGGTAGTAAACAATGGGATGGCCCTTCACATTTGAAATGTATTGTAGGGGACGTAACCATGAGGTAAGGGGAATACGATGTTTGAATGGGTTTGTATATGGGAAACATGAGTCGTTTTATATGAATTTGACTGCCAATCAACCAGCCCGTGGACACGGACGGTATAACTTTCCACCATTAGCCCCTTCAATCCTCTCGCGCACAAAGCAGGTTAAAGCTGCCTTTACGCCATTTCGCTCTCATTGTCAAATTGGAGGGGAACTACTTGGATTTGACCCGATTTGACAATGAGCAGACAAAAAATTACTACCATCCCCTTCAATGTAAATTTTATGGGCATGTCTACTCCATTTCTACTACCTCACTGGCTAGGAACTCCGCTATTTGCATATCCTCTAGTATTTTGTCAATTTCCGTTCTAAAAGTGCGAAATTGACAGTATCGAGGTCAAAGATAAAGATCGAGACAGGGTCGAGGTTCAGCTGGCGACGACTTCTCCCGTCAGTTGCTAGAAAATGAGTCTCTTCCATGGTAGAGCGCGCCAGCCTGAAATCATTCGAACTGTTCAGAAAGATTTACATTTCACTGATGAACTGACGAGTGATTTTTCAGCCATCTTCAGTTTAGCCAATAGTCGTTTATTGGTTCGCTACAATCATTTATGCAAAGTGCTAGCAGAAATTACGTATCATGGCTTTGCTTCGCTGAATAACTTACAAACGTTGGGCGAAGAATATACTGGAATTATTCAGGTCGACTCTAGGTTTATATCACTGCCATCAAAGCTGGTAAATAACTTCTATTAGTTTTTGATTAAGGTCTTTGTCATTGAGAGTTGTGATAAAACTGAAAATTATACGCCGACAAATAAGATAAATTTTGCTATTAGACCTACGATAGTTAGAGGTAAAAAGGCCAGTAAAACTATTCCTCAGTAGTTGAAAAAATTAATTAGTTGAAAAATCATTATTATATGCTCTCGATAGAGGCGACGCGACTAGTGTTTTACATACCAATTGAAGGAGAACTTTGTGCAGCCTTATACGTTAATATTAAAAACAGTTAAGCCGTTACTCTAAGAAAGCAGAAACGATAATTTCAAGCCATATATCAGCTCGACACGACTTACCGGGTAAATTATAGCTTCCATTATTTGTTTTACTTTGAAGTGACCTCTTCAAAGGGGAATACGTTCGAACATATTTTAGTCTTTTGACAGATCTTTCTATTAAGAGATCTATGAAAGGATTCGGTTATTATGGACTCCATTCTATTTTTTACACATTAGTTTCTACAGAGCCTTTATCTTTTGCAATAATGACTTGACATAGATACATTTTTTCGCGTCTATATACAGCTGGGCGTTTGGAGTTTTCACGTTTAGATATACAGCTGGGCATTTGGAGTTTTCAAATACTTCGAACGCTTTATTAAGCGTTCCACTAAACATATTGATGCTTTTCTATTAACGTGAAAAAGAAGAACAAATGTACTACAAATTAATGAGACGTAAATAAAATACATCTATAAAATCAACAAACAAGCGCAACCACTAGTTCTGAAAAGCATATAAAAAGCAACATCATTTTTGATACTCATTCTTTCATTTTGTGTGTTTAACAATATGAAAACTAATTTTCGTTATGTTGCCATTTATGACAAACTAAAGAAACGTCATTGAGCTACATTATTCCTAATGCATTATAAGCTGAAAAAATGTTTCCAAGTGAAAATTAAATTATCTTACCTCACCGTACTAAATAGGTGATTAGTTTTCAAAATTAAAACACACATTGAAAAAACTGTTCATTACGCAGTTCACGAGTTAACCACGAACATTAATCGTAAAATGTTAAATACGAACGTGTCCAGCTTTCCTTTGGATAAGTTTACCGTATTTTTCAGTGAAATTTTTTGAAAAAGAGTTAGTTTAGTGAAACATCTTTTTTACTTTCATTATTTCAGTCTCTCCATTACCATCTTCACAACTCACATCTCAAAAAAAAAACACATTCGAAAACAGTTTTTGCACTAACAATTTACAGTTTCTATATAAAAACCACAATCTCCTACATAATACATGAAATCAACTAAAAGTCTTATTTTTTCTATTTTAGCAATATACACAACCTTCGTCTTATTACCCTAACAAACACTAGGCATTCTTCAATAGCAAAACATGCGCTGACCTTTTTCTATTCATACAATTCTATTGTACAGAAAATAAATATATTCAGAAGCAGAAAGTAGCTTAAGATTGTCTTAAGCGTAAGATAACCGAGCGTTTACGGCGCACGTTGCTATTGAACAGAGCAATTTCAGCAGTTTAGCGACTAGTCTCAAAGATATTTGTGCTGCCTCATCTGTATGAGGGGCGTAAAATTCGACACGAAACACCCAACTAAATAGCTAGTATGAAAACGAAGTCTCGAATGGAGGCTATCTGAAAAGTTTTCAGTTGTATATACTAATCAGACTGCCAGTTTGGTTTGGGGCGCACTTCGGCCTTGAATTGATTCTCATTTGAATTTGGTATGTATGATGCGGCCGCCATTTCATTTGGGGGATATCGAACTCGTGTGTATGCTTGAACACTTGAGCGTAATGATATAGATTAGGAAGCCGTCGTATGAACGATGTGTTTGCTTGATAATTTGCTCACTATAGCCGCGGACACAAACCAGGGTTGAAACTAGATTCAGATCGAAACATACTATAGTAGACTTATTGTGCTCTTATGTCAACTCACTGAATTTACTAATAAGAACGCACAGTTGCAAATACATTAATTATTTATTAAAACAACACACAACTTAATTTAAGACAAAGCAAAGTAAAAACTATATTTGCGGTGGTCGTGCCGATGCCGCGTCGGTCGACTGCTGTGCACGGCCGCGTCGGTTGACTGCTGTTGATCAAGTGAGATCCTTTGTCACGACGATGACGACGCAGTGCGAGTAATCCTGTGACAAGTAGGGCATTAATCCCGAGATTGAAATGGTGATCCCGAAATTCGGGATTAGAATTTTCGGGATCCCGAGATAATCCCGAGACTTCGGGATTTTATAGAAAAAACTAATTAAGGGAATTCAAACAGATATATTGGCTTATTCGTACTCAATTAAAACTTTATTTCAATTATATATACATAAAACCGGAAGCTAAGTTCATTATAATGTTTGTGTTGTCCAATAAAGCTCTTTATTTGGTCATGATAGTTAGTTATAAAATTAGTTAAAAACGAATTGAAATTTAATAAGCATAACGAATGTTACGATAATATAATAAAAATACATTATTCTTTTTAGTTGTTTACATATCAATTACAAAATAATATTGCTTTTCAATGAAACAAGCGATAAGTAATAATATCGATTGGTTCAAACTGCTGATTAATTTCGAAAGTATGCTCTTAATAAACATAATTCGTCAAGACTTTCAAAATTTAAACTAGACCTGATTCTGCTGCACTTATATCCAGCTGCTGAAAAAGATATTTCGGGTACACTTTTTGGTGGGATATTAAGCATGTAATCATACGCCAGTTGTAATTCATTATTACAACTGGCTTCCGCCTCCGTTTTCATAAAACAATATTTCTTTTAGTATTAAGTTCTGCTTTCTTATTCCCAAAATGGGTTGAATTTCATCAATCCCGAAATCTCGGGAGTCCCGATAAAAAATTCGGGATCCCGAAAATGTCCAAAATGTGTC
Organism: Nemotelus pantherinus; assembly: GCA_963978885.1. Taxonomy (NCBI): domain Eukaryota; kingdom Metazoa; phylum Arthropoda; class Insecta; order Diptera; family Stratiomyidae; genus Nemotelus; species Nemotelus pantherinus. Next base: position 74,307,597 of record OZ022263.1, on the reverse strand, counting down.
GGGATCCCGAGATCCCGAAATCTCGGGATTGCATGCCCTAGTGACAAGGTGGCCAACCTATTGGTCGCTACAATACTCCCCCCAAGTGTCCTGCAAGGCACTGACCAATTGGAGGTTACGTAGTTTCGTCTGATGACGGCTCCTGCAGCGTAGCGTTCTGGCATGGCTGTGGCGTAGCGTTCTGGAATGACTGCGTTCGATGAAGCTGCCGAGGCGACAGTTAGTTGTCGGACCTCGTGGTAGCGTGCGTATATATGCCGAGGCGACCGTGTCGGGCCTCGTGGCGTTTTGCTGAGGCTGCCGAGGCGACTGTGTCGGGCCTTGTAGGAGCGAGCCAATGCGGCGCAAAATGATAATGCGGAGCCATAACGAACTTGTTGCGCAGTTAGTATTTTTCAGCAATTGTTGTCTAATTGCGGCGTCGGGATCACCACTTGTTGTGGTAGCCGTGTGCACTTATTTGCGTAGTTGCGCAGTTCGGGGTCACCAATTGTAGTGCCGATTGCATTTATTGCGTGCTCTTATTCTCGGGGTCACCACTATAGTAGACTTATTGTGATCTTATGTCAACTCACTGAATTTACTAATAAGAACGCACAGTTGCAAATACATTAATTATTTATTAAAACAACACACAACTTAATTTAAGACAAAGCAAAGTAAAAACTATATTTGCGGTGGTCGTGCCGATGCCGCGTCGGTCGACTGCTGTGCACGGCCGCGTCGGTTGACTGCTGTTGATCAAGTGAGATCCTTTGTCACGACGATGACGACGCAGTGCGAGTAATCCTGTGACAAGGTGGCCAACCTAGTGGTCGCTACAATACGGATACAAACGCGTTTTTTCCTCGCTTACATTATACTATTTCAATATAACTCCTTTTTTAATCTAGGTTTGTATACGTGGCTTATGACAAACAAAAATTAAATGAAACGAACATAGACACTGACGACCCGCCTCTGATACCTAACATTAGCTGCGTTTTTTTCATCCAGAGTGGAGTAGGTACCCATCATGCATAAAAAAAACGACCCAGAGTAGCATGCAAGTTTATTTCATTCCTACTCGGTTGCCAGCAATGTCTATTTTGTTGAGTTGCTAGCAGTGTTTATTAGACATTTGCCAATTCAAAATTCAAATTTCAAAATAACAAATGTCTACCTAAAAAACATGATCGAAAAAAATGTCGACTCAAAGGATAGGAAATCAGTTATCAGCATTGATTTTTTATTCATACTCATCCGAATTAATTTTTTCTGATTGCCGGGCTGACAGGAGAATTTATCAGTGCAGCCAACTGTTTCAGTGGATATTACTTATCGAAATACGGGTACTTTTCTGTTCCCCCCCCCCCCCATTTTTTTTCACTTTTTGCTGTTGCTATGCTTCTAAAATTGATTAGAAAGTAGTAATTAACCAAAATTATGATGGAAAAACACGTTTAAAAAAAGAAAATTTTTTAATTTTTTTTTAATTAATTTTTTAATTTAAAAATTAATTAAATTAATTTAAATTTGGAATTAATGTCACATAACAGTGAGAATAAATTTTGGTACTTTTCTGTTTTTTCCCTCCATTTTTTTTTAATTTTTTTAATGAAAACTGCTCGAAATGGGTTAAAAAGTGTTACTCCACAAAAATTGAGATGGGAAAATGCATTTAAAAAAAAAAAAAATTTTTCCGATTTTAAATTTTTTTTCCATTTTTATGTGGCAGAATGAGTTTTTCAAAAGTTAATGTGTTGTTGGGGAGGCCTGCTGTAAAATAATTGTAAATTGTAAAATAATTGCTTGAGTAGCCTAGTGGGTAGAGCACTGGCTTCTTGCGTGTGGGGTCCCTGGTTCGAATCCAGGTTCGGACGAGGGTTCGCGCACCAAGCTTTGAGTTCACCTAGCTCTAATTAGGTACCTGATTTAAATCAGGGGTAAAGTGAGTCGTGGAACTAATCACTCCACACTCGTATCCACAATGATTAATAAAATTGTAATGAAGCTCTCTACCAGCTTCAACCCCTAGACCCGTACAAGGGTTGTCGTGGGATTGCTTTACTTTACTAAAATAATTGCTTAATTGTAAATTGCGTTGAAGCTTCGGAAAGGTAAGACGTCAAAAATAGAGCAACATTTATTCTCACTGTTATGTGACATTAATTTAAAATTTAAATTATTTTAATTAATTTTTAAATTAAAAAATTAATTTAAAAAAATATTAAAAAAATTTTTTTTTTCTTTTAAACGTGTTTTTCCATCATAATTTTGGTTAATTACTACTTTCTAACAAATTTTAGAAGCATTGCAACAACCAAATGTGAAAAAAATGGGGGGGGGGGGGGGGTGAAAACAGAAAAGCACCGAAATACGTCCCAAAAAGAGCAAGAGTCTCGAAATCTATTGATTTTACAAAAGTTCGCACTGTGGATGTTTTTGTTGTTTGGCATGTATTACCACTACTCTGAATGCAAAAAAAGCAGATGTTATTGATGTATTAAGGGGTAACACCTATGTAGAAATTTCAAAAAAATCAAATTTTTGTTTTTTGCTAAAATGGCAGGGAAACATGTCTAGAATAACGTCTTAAGTTATTTTCAAAAATAAATTTTTTTTTTCCGAGTTATGAGCATAAACGTTGGACGCCCCACCGTGCGATCGGGGCCTATGCGGCGCGCGCACGGCACGCTCTGCTCCACAGTCCTTATACCTACCACAGGTATCCGTTAGCGACTTTTCTTATTAGTAAATTATCATTCAGTATGACAGGTAGTAGAACAACATTTGCCACAAAAAAAGGCAATAAATCAACAAAGCGAAAACGAGAAATTTAAATGCGTTTTTCTCGAAACCACATTTTTTGATACGGCCCGCACGATTATTCAGCCAATTTATATCCGATCAACTTGAAATTTTGGTGCAAGCTTCACAACATCATTTTCTAGGGAAGTACGTAAGATTTTGTTGATAAATTGAAAATTGTCATTTTTACGGCTGAGTTTGTACCATTTTTTTTTACAAAAATTTTTTTTTTTTGCAAAACCGTACGCCAATCTTTCAAAATTCAATATTTTTGAAAACCCGTACGTACTTCCCTTGCTTTTAGTTCAAACTTGAAGAAAATTTTTGATTTTTGTGTTTCAGACCATTTGCGACGCCGAAAAGTTGCGGGCCGTTGAGGCATCTTTGAAAAATCGTCTGATGCTCGTAGCCTGGTATAGCCGCCATTTTGTATTTTAGGACGTTGCAAAAATTAATTTGTATACTTCAAAACATGTATGATAAAGCCATGTAATTATTTCTTCAATCAAATATTAAGTTTCCTTGGAAAAAAATGCAAAAAACACCCTCGAAAACAGCGTTCCACATAGGTGTTACCCCTTAATATTAGTTAAGATATTATATTTATGTCTGTGTTAGGTGATATAATGAAATATGAGTCTTAACCCATCTCTATACTTATAACACATATTTTTCATTTTTTTTTCTTTTTCTCACATTAAATCGCAGTTTACATGTATCCATCGCTGCATATAATTATATCTAACTTCATAGTAGTTTTTGGTATGTCATCTTCATTTTAACCAGGACTAACTTATTCGGCTACAGACTGAGGAGTTCAACTCAAAACTAGGATAGTTTTTATGGTTTTTATCCCTATATTATATATTTGGAAAAATCAGATAGAAAACAGATATTTCGAAAAATCAAGTACACAATATGTGAATTGATCATATTTTTAGCTTAACTATGACACCTTTTCGGGATGTTTTAATCTTGTGCGGACGTTAATTGACTAAAAATAAGCACCATTATTTTTTTTTTTGAAAATTTCATGCCTTGATAAATTCGGACGGAGTCATCAGGTCATTTAGAAATTCACAAGGAATAAACTTGCGTGATTTTTCATGAACATGCGGAAAAAGCAAATCTTTAAGACCATTGAATCTCTAAAAAAAAATACTTTTTGGAAATTACAATGGATCAACTTTTACAACTTTTTAATTTTCATTACTCTTCATCCTACGAGAGCGGTAGCACTTCACTAAATTATCTATTTTCTAGCACACGAAATCTGTGAAATTTTCCATATTGGGTATATAAAGAAAAGTCAATTTAATATATAATCACTATTTGTGATTGGCTTTTTAATTCATCTTAATACCTGTTATTAAATGCCACGGTGCCGCCGCTGATTGCCATCCAAAAGGTCCATGCTCCGATCTATTCCACGCCTAAGTTTGGAGGCATGAAGAGAATTTGCGAATTCTCTCACGCTTACGCCCGATCAAATATCTCTTTCTAATGTAATGTTTGGAATCTGCAGCTGAACTCGAGTAGGGACTATACCCACAATAGTGTGAAAGCTTTCGAACTTTTTCTATTTTTTCCAGAAATTAATTTGTGATGGCAATTGAATTTGAACTGTTTTTGTACTTTAAGCCATTTTGGCCGATATCTGAGTAATATTTTATATAAATTTATTATTGCTTATATAATAGTTATATTAATAGTGCTAATATATAATAGTTAAAAATAATTTAATTTTTGTCATATTTTTAGCTTCAGCTGACATCTATAGCTTTAGAATTTGGCGGAGACACGTTGTACTTAAGATTATTACAGAATCTTGAAAAGAGAGTGAGAGAACATGATGATATTCTGCCGGAAGCGAAATTAAAATTATATAAGCTATTAGCTTTTATGAAAGCTTCAGGCCCTTATATAAAAGCATTTCACAAATCTGCTTTTTACTTAGGATCGAATAAGTATCAACTATCAAAAAGGTTAACTGGAATCAACTATGTTCTGATAAGACATTGGCTTCAGTCTGGTAACTCACTTTACGGATACAATATTTTAGGTGTCGTCACCTTCCTACAGCTGTTGTTGTCATTTACTCATCATATATATGATTCATTATCGAAAACAAAATTGAAAACGGATACGATCTCGAAGAAAATGTTCAGTTCGGAAAGTAGCAATTCTTCAAAAATCGGTAGTACTCCACCATGTTCATTGTGTCTAGAACTCCGTCAAAACACAAGTCTAACAACATGTGGGCACTTGTTCTGTTGGGATTGTGTGATGGACTGGCTTGACGAGAAAAGTGAATGCCCCATATGCCGAGATGTCCTGAAAAAATCGAACGTTGTGCAGCTGCAGAATTATTTATAGTTTAATGCTCTAATACTAGAATATGCTGCTTGTAAAAATTTCAATTTGATTCCTTCTTGTATATATTATATGTTATTTTATAACCGAAAATGATTCCTATAGAATATACATTATTTCAATGCACTATTTACAATTACTTATTTGTAAAACTATCTACTCCTTATACTCTTCATCAACATTTTCTCTAAATTTCAGTTCAATCGAATAACGCGATCATGAGTTATGATAATTGAATTTTTAAAACATGTCCATACAGGGTGTCTCAAGAGTCACGCAACTTAAAAAACAAAGATCTGGGGATAAAGGCAAAGATGACGGAGAAATCTGAAAATACGAATAGAGCAATAGTAAAGTGTCTACTCAACGCTCGTCATAGTGTCGAACAAAAGACAAACAACGGACAAGTGCTATTAATCCAGAGCAAAGAGTTTTTGTTGTTGAAAATTATTGCGCCGAAAAATAGTACGCGAAAACGATCGATCTCTTTTTTTACCTCCTTCCTTCCAGTGTCTTCATCTCTCAATCAGAATGTACGGTCAGTGTGCATCATCGTTTCATCAAACACATCGTCCTAGTACTTCCCAAACAATTGAACATTGTTATAAGGGAAAGTACAATTGCTATCAATTTTAACTACCTTTCACACGTTAAGCTATATTTTTGTCCTCATTGACATGTGTCTAGAGAAAAGTCTACAAAAAACTCTGGTATCTTCTTCATTAGATATTGTTGTTTTTGATGTGGTTTTAGTTTCTCTTTGAACTCTATTATGTTACTTTCCTAATTTACCGATTTCGACAATGAATTGTAAAATGTGATAGCATGCAGTATTGGATCCATTTTCAATCTATCCGTTCTTCCAGTCGCAAAAATTAGTTTCTAGCAGTCTTGGGGGCCTATTATGAATCGAAATCCGAAATCGGAATTCATACGATATCGTATTTTCGTATTATGATTTGCTGTTTGCACGGGAATCCGCCAACTTCGGATTGTAAATTCCGAAGGCGAGTCGTCTAATCCGACAGCTCATTTGTGGTCGGATTTTTTGGCGGATTCTGGCGGATTTTTAATTTTCGAATTTCTTTGTTTTTTCGGTTCGATTGATATGCGTACGGAAAACCTGAAATTCCGGTAACTGATAGACACCGTGTATTATAAATCGTAATTTTGCCACCAATTTTAAAATTCGTGATATTACATTCTTATAAGATTCTCCTTAACTACTGGACTTATTTTGACTTATTAAATTTTAATCCTTATTTTTTGTTATTTCCGACTGACCATACTTAGGCAAAGCAAAATAAATTGCCATAGAGTCAATGTTAGCAAGAAACATTGAAGCTCCGTGCCATTTTTTTAAAATTTAAATACATAGCTATTTTGACACTTGATAGGAAATATATTGGAAATCTGGAATCGATTCAGCCCATTCGAGTGAAGCTGTCTGCAGTTTAAAATGGGAATTAAATTCCGATTTCGGAATAGATCATAATACGAAATTCCGACCATTGGCGAGTCGGAAAATTTTACGAATTCCGATTTCGGAATTTGAATCATAATAGGGCCCCTGGTTTCCTGGTTAGTTGTCTCCAACGCAGTGCGGGGGAGAGGTGTTAGGCCATTTCAAATTATTGCTTAGGATATTAAAAATCACTTTTCAACTCTCAAAATTAATTAAGTGATGGATCAATCCTGTTCGGGTGCATACAGTAACTGTTGGTATTAGAGTCGGTATTGCAAATATAATTTTGAATGCTTTCGAGATAAGTCTCTCAATCAACTCGATGTTTTGCTTAGATGTCTGACTTCGTAAAATAGCTTCGTATGTGATACTCAATATATATAAGCGTTAAAAGTAATTAATTTAGTATTGATTTCCAAGAACTCATATTTTCTGTCACTGGTGCGACTTTGTCTGATGTGGTTTATGTGGTATATCCATAACATTTCCTCATTCAGAATCAATCCAAAATATTTCATTGATTGATCTTTTTTACACGGACTCCGTCGATCTAAGTATAGGAATTTATAGGGCATAATGTAGTTGGTCTTGTGGACGTTTATAACCAGTTTGCTACGTTAAATCTACACTTGATATTGTTCCAGATATCTATTAATTTTATACTCCAGAGATGGTTCATCCTTTCCAGAACATAAAAGAAGTATGCGAAGAGGACCAACTTGCCAGAAAGTTGGAGATGTTGAATGCTGTTCACATACAGGATGAATAGCACTGGTCCAAGAATTGATCTCTGTGGGATGCTTATGTTGATTAAACGTTTCCGACTGATGCACTGTGATTGTTTTGTTATTATCGGTCTGTTCAATGAATAATGCCATGTTTTCAAAACGTTAGAGCAAAATTATGCAATCAATTGACGAAAGCCTTCTTGGAATCAACGAAAATGGCTGCAACATAGTTAGCTTTATCCAATGAATTGTTGATAGATTTGACCGCATCTAATGTGGCCACTATTGTATTACTGTGTTTTTGGAGATCGTACTGAATAGGTGCTAAAATTGATGTTTCATTGATGTGTTGGATTATGCGGGAATTTATGATTCTCTAAAATATCTTGCTCATTACACTAGTAACGGCGATTAGCCGATAATTTAAGGGATCCAAAGGGTCACCTCCTTTGAAAATTGGCGTTATTCGTGCCAACTTAAGGCAATATGGAAATAAACCTGTGTTTGTTAATAATTTTTGTTAAAGGTCAATTTTTCCCAATCCTGGTATAAAGTACACTTTGAAACTTTTTCACTTTGAAACCCGATTACGATCATAATTTGTATTTTCGTTAGTAGTGAGCCGTACATACGCGCCGCTCAACCTAGCCTGGGTATGCGGTAGTGTGACTCGATGCAAATCAAATGGTGGGAAAGTGGAAAGTTGCTCAGGCCTTGGTAGTGGAAGTCTTGGACTTACATTTTACATACGTTAAACATTGTTTCTCTAGGAATGCATTTAATTAATTGTTGAACACCTAACAAAGTTTATATTTAATTTTCCTAATTTATTTTCGTATATTCGTGTATATACAGAGTTATAAATCGTGAGTTCTATGTAAAACTAACATAATCGTTGAAAATAAATAAGTGTAAATTCAGTAAATTTAAGGAAAGTTTGAACTCATGACAGTGTATTTTCGAAAACAAGACCTTAGCTGACAATTTTCATTTGTCATTTTTTTTTCATTTGTGGCTTCAGTACGCAGCTTATTTGTCTTAATTGCTTTGATTAAATTCAATTATGAAATGATTCTTTCAGCGGAGGCACCACTCTGTGTACTACTCATAAGTTTTTTTTCGAGATTTTGAATATATATCCAAGCTTATTAAGAACGTTTTTACATTCAAAATCTTGAATCGGAAATTTGTTCGAAATTCAGAGTTTTTTATTGGAATATTAATATATGGCGACTAATCTCATTGATAAAACTCGATTTTTTTTATGAAATTTTGTTTTGGCACAGTTCACTTTTCTTTAAAATACTTTGAAGATTTTTAGAAAAATATTAGGATTAATATATTATAATAACATTTAGTAATTGTTTTTTTTTTTAATCTATTGTGTATTAATAATAACAAATTCCGCGTTACTTCTCACTCTTTTTCTTGTCCCATCTACAATCACATCCATGATATCTTGTTGGTAATGTGATGCATCCTAATCCGTTTTTTTCCACGAATGAGCGATCGGTCTAACATAAGATGATTGAGGAGTGTTACAGGTATGAGGAGTGTTATAGAAAATCCATTCTCGCACTATATGACTGAATACTTGCGGTCGTTATTATGTTCAAAAAAATTGAAGAACCTGTTTTCGGTACTTATTTAAAATTATTTTTTACAATCAAATTTATCCATAACTTAAAAAGCAATCGTACGATCCCCTACCATGAGCTCCCCACTTCCACGTTTTAATGTATGTAATGTATAAGTATTGTTCACCAAATTCGGTCCTATGCATCTTTTGACTTTACTTATGAAGGGCTTTTTGGTTGGAACTCTAGACCGGTAGCCAGCTTCTAGTAAAAAACATTTTGTGTTATTGTGGGAATTACATCTTTATCAAAACCAGCTTTTAACTGTGCTGCAATTCCCTGAGACGTTATTTTTTCGTTTTCCATATTCTTACCACAGCTTTTCGTTCTTTTGAATTTTTTCTCGGACGACCACTTCTTGTACGACTTTCTGTTTTCTCACCTTTGAACCGGTTTATTATACTTCGAACTGTAAATCGGTGTCTGCTCAAAATTTCACCAATATTACCAAGAGATCGTCCCTTTGAGTGCAAATCTTAAATGTGCTTTCTTTCCGAAAGTGAGGTTTCTTCAGTTTTCCTTCCCATGATTTACTTTTTTGAGCGATACTACAAGAAACTTTCAGCAGTGTTTCAGTAACCAATGGAGAATTTCCTGGCTTTTGCGAGAGTTGAGTAATTCACTATAGTGAAGGAAACCGGTAAATTATTAGTTGAGCACATATGTTTCGTAGAAAATTTGTATGTTTTTAATTATATGCAATTATTTTCTTTCACTTACAAGTAATAGTAGATTTACGCATATCGCTACTATTTTCATTGAAATATTTTCAATTAGCAATTTAACAGGGTTTTGTTTTTGAAAATATTAACTGTGCCAAAAGTTTTTTCGGTCAGTGTTTATAACAAGAAAAATAAATAAAGCTTGTTATAATTACTTGTATTTGCCACATGCGAATGTGCTACTTTTCAATATGAAAACGAAAAAAATAATGCAACCATCTTATTAATGCGCTTATTTAAATCAAAAGAATCCTTAAATTGCTTTAAATTATTCTGCCTTTTTGAGATACGTGTACAGAAGGCAGGAATATTTTGACAGAGTACATCTACATTTGCAAGTAGTCTCTTAATCACTTTAATGCCACACAACCGCAATTTCAATAATAGGATCCTTATTGAAATGGATACTTCGAATAGTAACAAAAAAAGCAAAAATATAAATATTATGGTTAACTTTATCTGTTTTGTAGCGATTTCGTGGACTTGCACTTTCACCTATTTTCTGTTCATTCTTCAACTTATCTTTTTTCTGTGCGGCTCGTTTTGTTCGAGTCGATAGAATCTGCTTTTATTACATCTTCTCGTAAGCTCTGCATCGTGCCTTATGCTCCTTAGTTTCCAATTCAATAAGAGCATAATGCTACCAATATTGGTCATTTTACGTTTGAATAAAAAAGTTAATTGCTAAGTATTATGTACATTATTAGGAAATTCAGACTAGCTACCTCATTATTCACTTTTACAAAATGAATGTGTAGTATAAACCCATAATGTGGAGTAGTAGTACAGTAGTACATTCGGGAAAAATGAACTCAAAAAATCCGAAAGTAATATCAAATGCAACTCTAATACGGAGTTAACATGCTGCGAGAACCAAAATTTTTCAACAAAAGCGCAAACCGACTGTAAGACACAACGAAAATAATCTGATAGCGATAAAACGAACACAGGTTCAGAATAGAAGTCTCATCTAAAATATTTCGGCCCCTATTAATACATCAGCCGAATTCTAAGGTACATCAGCTGAATTTCTCAATTCCCCACAGTTTCACCACAGTAACGATTTCGAATTTTACGTAGACGAAAAGTATATATATATTTATGTATATATATATTTATGTATATATATATTTATGTATATATATATTTATGTATATATATATATATATATATATATATATATATATATATATATATATTTATGTATATATATATATATATATATATATTTATGTATATATATATATATTTATTTATATATATATATATATATATATATTTATGTATATATATATATATATATTTATTTATATATATATATATATATATATATATATATATATATATATATATATATATATATATATGTATGTATATATATATATATGTATGTATATATATATATATATATATATATATATATATATATATATATATATATATATGTATGTATATATATATATATATATATATATATATATATATATATGTATGTATATATATATATATATATATATATATATATATATATATATATATATATATATATATATGTATATGTATGTATGTATATATATATATATATATATATATATATATATATATATATGTATGTATATATATATATATATATATATATATATATATATATATATATATATGTATATGTATATATATATATATATATATATATATATATATATATATATATATATATATATTATATAATTGAAATTATTGAATTTTGAAGGATTGAAATGATGTTTGTGAATAATGTACTTATATAAACCTGATTTATTTTACTATATATTTTTATCTCCGGCAAAGGTAGAGAGATGGTATTTATTTCAAAAAATACACACATATCTTAAGTGAATCAATCACGTTGCATGCATTACATTTTAGTCCTATCCTTTTGCTTAAATTATCGTCAAGTATATAGTTCTATTCAAAATTTTTTGGTGGCGTTTACAATCTAAAGCTGTTCGTGCTTGCATCGGTGAACTGAAAGCAACACGGGCATCGCCCGTAGGCGTTCCGTCATCATTATAGCGTCTTATAACATTTTGCGGCTGAATGTTAAATTGCTTGAAAAATTCCATTATATCTTCTATGGTTGCTTTATACGGAACATTCTCCATTCCAATTACACAACCTGGTTGACCGAACTGATCAACTGAAGTGTCACCTATAACCTGTGATGTGCCAGGGCCAGCACCCATATTCCTCATATTTGGGTTCACGTTACCTACAATGCCTATCGTGTTTCCCATACTGCTTTCCATATTCATATTACTCATATTATCTGGAGCCGCACTTTTATCGTCATAGTCGGAAAATCTTGACCTCCTGGGTCCTCGCCCACCACGATTGTTTCTGTTGCTGTTAAAACGATCAATGTTTGAACCAGGTCCTATGATACCCCCTTGCGGTGTCATATGATTGCTGTTGTTACCGTTTCTGAACGGGTTTTCTGGTCCCAACTGGAATTTATTGAATGTATCGTTAAAACCAATCTGACCTGTTGGGCTGTTGCTATTGAACGGATTTGATCTAAAGTTCATATTTGGACTAAAATCGTTCATCATCATATTGACATTCATTTGGTTCATATCTTTTTCCGTGTCATTTACCATTCCCATTTGGTTCATATTGCCATTGTTGTTGGTTGTATTCATACCTCCTTCGTCACTCGCACCTGTGCTGGTATTCATGTTATTTTTATTACACTCGTCTACAAAATTATCGCCAAGTCTTTTTGCAACTTCTTGCGGTGATATTAATTCTATCCGGACACATCGAGTCCCTAGATAGTAATTACTTTGAAATAAAGCTCTTTCCGCTTCTTTACTAGATCTGAATTCACAGATACATTCACCTAAAGGTTGGTTTCTTGCATTTAGCAAAATTTCTACTCGAACGGGAGGGATTCCAGCATTGGAGAAGAATTGCATGAAGTCATGTTTAGAGGACTTGTAGTCACAGTTTTTGATTAGAGCATAAGTAGTATTATTTTGATTGTCTTCTGGTTTGCTGAATCTAGTCCCTTGTCTTCCACTTCGTTTTCGCGGATCTGTTGGGCCTGTGGTTGTAGGTGGACAGGAACTTAAATTAAAGTGACTCGAACTGCCTTGGCTTTCTTCGCTTTGATCGTTTTTCGTGGAGCTTGAATCATCTACTGCGGTTCTCTCGACGCTTGAATTTGTATTGTCTGCAGATATTTTGGTGACTTCATTCGATTCGTCATCATTTTCTAATGGTTTATTTCTTGTATCGATGTCATCCATTGGCCTCTCTTCTGATTCATCTTCCATACCTTGCATACTATATCTTTCTTTAGCTTTATCAAATCTTTCTTCGCTACAGGGAGAAATAAATACCTTCTTGTGCCCAATTACATGTTTGCCACTCTCCTCTAAAGCTTGTTTGGCGTCTTCCGCGCGATGGAACTTAACATAGCACATTAGCTGCTTTCTGTTGTTTTCATCAGCGGTCAGAATAATATCGGTGAGCGTATATGAAGAGAACATTTTCATTATGTCCTGTTCTTTAGCGAAAGGGGGCACATCTTCTAGTAACAGAATGTTAAATGGAACTTTTTCAGATCCCACCGAATCGTCATTTCTTTTCTGCGGAGGAGACTCATCTCGATGCCTATTTGAATGAAAGAAATCTTTTCTATCATCATCAAAACGCCCGAACTGTCGAACTGGCTTATATGAGTCAATAGCTTCATCAAACTCTTCTTCCGTTACACTTTCTATAACAATTTGATAGTTGTTAAGCATCGTTCCGTTCCGCGCAAAAGCCTTAGGCTTGCTTTCTGGCTTGATGAAACGTATAAAAGCCACACCGATCCGAGTCCCGTTTTGGTCGTTCATAATTTTGATGCCATTATTCGCAATATATAAGCCACAGAAAAATTTTCTCAATTCGCTGTAAGTAGTTGTAGGGCGCATATTAGTAATTTTTATACAGCGCCCAACAAGTATATCATAATTAATTTCGGCTGGCTTTTTTTGAAATCTCTGTGCATTATTTTCAGCATTTGAGCTTCGTTCTTTTGATCCAAATTCATTTCGAGTTGATTCACTCGTCTTACCGAATGCTCCTGAGAAGTTATTTGAATCAGATTTTAAATCATCTGATTTATTTGCATCCAATGAAGAAGTAGTTGTGTAAGGATTCATGAACGCCATTGATTTTGCACCACCTCGAATATTATCTCCCGTACTTAGAGCGCTGGTATTAGTTTGCCCATAATTTGTTTTGAAGTAACTTGGGAAATTTGTATTCGATTTGGATTCCTGCTCTTGAGACTTAGAAGCAGATATATGCATATTACTGGAGAATATGGGTTGTTGCTGCTGTTGTTGAATACGTATGTGATCTTGATTTGGAGGTTGCTGGAGCTGTTGAGTTTTCTTCAACGGATTGTAAAATTGATTTGTCTCAAAAACACTAGATGGTGTACTATGAGATGCATTCATAGTGCTGTATCCTTTAGTTAGATTTGTTTGAAATAATGGTTGAGTTGGAGACCCGCTCCACATTCCTATGTTTCCGAGCGCACCTACAGTTCCGACCACATTCATGTTAACCATAGATGTCGAGTCACTTTCTTTTCTAGTCTTTTCTAGTCCTATAGATGCACTGTCAGAACTATTCAACGTACGATCCCAACCCTTCTGATTGCCTCTGTCGCCAATAAGGCTATCGTTGTGTAAACCTCGGTCACCACTGCTTGGTGTCGGATTTCGTCTCTGATCATACCGATCTCTGCTTCTGCTTCGACTATCTCGTCGCTGTCTCGTACTGCGTTCCCGTGATCTTGAACGACGGCGTTCTCGAGAATTGGATCGTGATCTAGATGATCGACCATATCTGTCGTGCTCACGGCCTCTTCGGCCACTGCTACGATCTCTATCTTTGCTATCACGTGAGTCCGTCGAATTGTCGTTCATTGTTAACGATTGATAAGATTGTTGCGAACTTTCATTAATCTGGACTGGTTGTTGAAGCAGAATTTTATTTAAAGAAGTTGGTGTTATAACTGGGGGCTGTGGAATCTGTTGCAATTTACTGATGATAGGCTGCTGCTGCATTTGTTGTTGTTGTAACGCCGCTTGCATCATTGCTAATGATTGCTGTCGTGCTGTTTCGATAACCTTCTGCATTTCAGCTCGTGATGAAAGTAGCAGACGGATCTGTATCTCCTTTAATTTTCCACGATCTAAGAGCATAGCTCGCCGCGCGTCTTCATCAGTGCTGTTTATCGGAAAAAAGAACGAGATCAATAGTGTAAATTTATGTGATACATTTCACTTATTAATATAGAAATCAAATGGAACAAATATTACGTTTAAGCATATACAGGCAAAAATAACGATACTTTGCCACTCACATGCGGCAGCATATGCTCAACTGTAATCAAGGAAATATGTTTTTTTCAATATATATAGACGAAAATTTAGGAAAATATGAAATAAATTTCATAGTCAAGTGCATACAGTGTAGTGGTGGACAAAAACAGGACACTCAACTGTGCCCGCACGTCAAACTTCAGTGTGCTGTACAGAGCTTCCAGTACACTGTGCAAATGGAAAACCGCACAACGGAGTGAATGCATGTTTAACGCACAGTTTGATTCATGGATATTTAGTCCAGTACACTGCGGTGTCGTTCAGTCGAACGAAAGCATAGAACGCTCAGTATATGAACTGTGCATCACGAGCTCGTTTTCATACGATGATAGACCAATAGAACACTGAGAAAAATGGTTTTGTTTTTCTATGTGGAATATGTGAATATGTATGGTTATTTGTATGTTGATCTGCGCTGCCCCCTGAACATTCTCTTTTTGATATGAAATAAAAGATTAATTGATTGAAATTAATAGTAGTTTATTTCAGGCAATCAGTTTCAGAAACAATGTTCTAGAGCTTAAATATACCTATATACTATTACTAAGATAGTTCATTTATCGTTTTTACTTATAAAACTTTTTAGGAATCTGTGAAATCTATAGCTATAATAAAAGTACAACAAATGTTATTTATGATTTGGATTTAAGACAATGTTAAAATTTTATGCTAAAAATCATTAGTATTGAGATTATAATACGGACATATACAAGGTATTAGTAATAACATTATAATACTTAAGATGTACAAACATAAATGACTGTTGCAATATAAGGAAATTCTAATTTTTTTATGCTTTAGTCATTAGTATGTTTTGAAATGATTTACTTTTTATTTTATTTTTTGCCTGTAATTAAATGGTTACACTGAAAGTAAATAAATCATTCGTACAAATCATTCGTGACTTTGAAACTCAGGGAAGCACTTATTTTTTTGCACATTTATGCAGAAAAATCAAAAAGTTGATACTACTCGATTTCCAATGGTTTGATTCAGTGATTTTCTTACTATAATTATCACCAATCTCATAAATGTTTAAATAGTGCAAGATATTTCAAATTAGAAAAAGATTTTTTTTTTCAATTACAAAATAAAATCAGAGCTCCTACAAATCTATAGAGTACCTTTTTTTCTTTAAATGCTCTGGGTGAAAATTATTGCCGCAGTAGATCTTCTATGGCAAAATCGAATCAATTTCCAACAGAAAATGAATTTAATACTCTTGTACTATTTGCTTGAAAAAAAAAACAGCTATATTCTTAACAAACACACAAACCAAAAGAATTTCAATCTACATTGGCAACAAAATGTTCTCATTGAACTGCTATCCACAATCTGTACGAAAACAAATTCCATTGCTGAAGATCTCATCTAGAAAACACTCTGTCTTACTAAAAATGTCTGCGGAAATGATTTATTCCTCCTTTCTTTAAAATAATTTGAAGACGTTAATTTTCCCTTTCTTAAAAACTCCTGAAGTGTGTCTCACCATGTCATTGCATGCCAAAATATAATGTGAACTTGACACTTTGGATATAATTTCAAGCTTTCTGAAGAATGAATGTTTGTTTCTATTTTTGATTTTCTAGGTTTCAAAAAATAGATAACTTTATCAACAGGAGCTCGTACAATCAATATTTCTCCCAAGTCTATTTCTTCATCCACAACAATACTTGTTCTTCTATCAGATTCTTCGATTACTGCATCATTGTCGAAGACTGATATTAGGCTTTTTGTAATACTTATGCGTTAGAATAGTAATAAAGAATCGATAGGTACTTGCTTTTCCATAGGGTGCTCTAGCGTATCGATCTTCACATTAGCACACTTTTCTTAACTTTCAGACACTATTCATTGCATGCAACTCCAGGAGCACAAGATCACGACCTACACGCCATACCCAAGTAACCAGGTTTGTAGTTTGGTAGAAAACCAAATCTACAAATATTCCCAGGCGTAATCAAAGCCGAATAAGATAAACATACCGTTGAGAAAGTGAATGCTGTTCGTTACAAGTTTTTAGATCAAATCATCTCAAAAACTATCATCCTTACAAGAAAAAGTTATTAAATCTCTTTTGTTGGAAATGTTTTAAGCTATAAATTTGTCTCAAACTGTTTTTTTTCTGAAAAGCCAACCATTAGTGAGAAATTTTTATTGTGGCGGTTTGTGCCTAATACACGCGCTCCATTAATTGTCTCATCATAGAGTGGCGAATGGGCATGACACCAGCGCTTCAACAAATAATATAATAATAATGGAATAATGACCGCCATAGCTAAACTTTGCTTCAAAGTACAATCCCCTGAGCTTTGGCATAATCATAGAGGAAAAAACCAGAAGTCACATTTGTCTTTTTTTGAAATAACGAAAGTATTTTTTAAGATCAATTCAGAATGCTCGTTCAAACCAGATTCCAAAAAAGGGCACTGGTAAGTTTTAAAATTAAGAATGATGACTCATCATCAAGTATCAGACCACAACAGTATAGACAGACGAACATGAGAATGGACTGATTCGGACACTAGGGCGTACAGGTGGCTCTAATGAGCCATTTGTGCGCCCCGCGATGATAGCATTGCAACGGCAGCTTATGGATGCGCTTTTCGATTACACAGGCCACCCGTCAAACAGAAGGGGTTAGATTTAAGACCTAGGTTAAGATTAGATGTAATTAGGCTAAGTAACTATAATTAGATATAGGTTAGATTGTAATTTAGGTGTAAGGTAATGTTTAAGAAAACTATAATCAGTGTAATCCCAGCTGTTGTACAGGCTGGGTAAAATCACTAGTGTGTAAGAAAAAAAAATGTATGCCAAAAAAAATAACCAAAAAAAAAAAACGATAAGAGCCAGCAGGCCAAAATAGTATAGCCGCTAGATTTTAAGTTTCTTTTCTTGTTAATTAAACTGTAAGTTAGGTTAAGATTGTACAAACAATTCGTAATAAAAAATATTTTTCAATTCAATTCAATTCACCACAACAGTGTTAAATAATATTAAATTTATAGCAAATGTGGAGTGTGTAAAAAAGAATGATGTCGTGTGTAAAAATGATGCATAACTGTTCCAAAACACACGAAAAGCTGTTTTCAAGCGTTTCTTTTAGTTTACTGTGGTCATTTTGAAAATCTGAAAATGGGATTTGAATAGAACGATCAATTTTGTAATTTGAGATACGATATGAGCAGATGTCAAATGGTACATATGCTAGAAAGTTCAGAGGATAAAATACTTCTGCCCTCATCAGTACTAAAATTTCACCAAGGTTTGGTTTGAGAGGAAATTGGTTAGTAAGAAAAAGATTGCCTTCATTATTATTTAATTCTAAACTAAGATCTCGTACAAATGATCTTACTTCATAGCTTGATTGTAGGAAAAGTAAAAAAAAAACGCTGAGAATATCATAAAATATCTAAAAGACATAAATAATATTCAATTTGCCATCGCTAAGTGTATATGAAGCGTAAAATATTCGCCACTAAATATTTTTGGATAGCAGGAATAAAGCATCGCCACAAAAAAAAAAAAATCGATTTTCATGACAACATTGCACTAACAATATTTTCCTTGCCGTGTATATTTGAAAATATATGTGCTCAAATATTCCATTTGACACTTTTCAGGACCTTGCACAACCTCAGATCTACTGAAATTTCATTATCTTTTTTTCCTAAAAGAGGGGAAGCAATAACGTAAGCAACAATTTCCAGTCACACATAGTACAGAATCGACTTTATGGAAGTTCCTGACAGTGCATTACAATCCCTGAAGTACGCGAACGGACCTAATAATTTTGTATCTTCACCGAGTGACAAAATAAAGAACATTTTTATGAGTTTCTTAGAGTTTATACTTACCAATGTTTAAATATTTACTGGTGGCAGCCATACTGAAAGTCTTAAAAATATTAAGCTTCCACTTATCGCTGATCAATACATCTTCTGAAAAATATCAAAGCTAAAAATTTTAAAGTCACAGAGGTAGTGACATCCATTTTTTGGGCAAATGCAAACTGTCCTGCTCTATATAATTGATCCAACAAATTTTTTATCGGAAGGTCAACTTTTCCTTTGTTAGCTAGATATATTTGAATTTCTTGACAAATATCAATATTTCCTTTTTCTTCAGTTTTTATTGGTCTAAATTTTGATCCTCACCTTTTATTTGCACTTTACAGGTATATCTTAGAAACTCTAAACGCTAATTAATAGTCCTTTTTTTATACATTCCTGTTTAACTTTGCTTATGAAAGACATACTATATAGCTTCAATTAACCTAAAGGGTGAGTGTTGATGAATTGTTACTTCGGACTGCTTTTAGAGGGCTGCTTGCCGGGGTTTTTCGAATGTTAAGGCTATCGTATGCATCTAGTTTGCGTAAGTGCTATACCTGCCTGATTTCCTCAACGTCATCTTATGTGAAGTTGTGCTCCTCCTCCAAGAAATGCTAGCTTACTGCTGATCAGACTGATGTAATGTCGCTCCTTCTTGCTGAGTTCGCTTTTAACTTTTGCTCATTGAATCTTACGCTAACGGTTAGCCATGTAAAAACTTTTTGCCTTTTTTATCTTTTCTATCTTTAGCCTGCCCTAACCTAGAACCTAATTTGTCGATCCTGCTTGTTGGAACTACTTTTATATTGAAGCGCTTACGCACTTGTCTAATCTTGAAAATTAGCGAGAAAACGATTGGCACTTTTGTCCCTACTAAATACTTGCTCTTCTTGTGCAAGCCGTATCTTTAATTCGGCCAAGTCGAAGCAACGATAGCGTAGAGAGTGTTGAATAATTAGATCCATTTTTGTCCATCTCATCGCTACTATTATATTTCTGTTCTTTGGTAGTTGCTCTGGCGTGGCCGCTTTTATACTTGAATTGAATTATTTCGGCGCGTTATATGGCTCAACGTTCCCATCACTCCCATACTTTAATTCTTCTTGTTAATAGAAATTTACTTTTCGGTGCGGGTATTTTCCCGGTCCATTGACGCCGACAAAAGTCGGTAAATCATTTACAGGGTGATATTTAATGAGGTTACCAGTTATTCAATGTAGACGGTTTCATATTCTGGGTTTGTATTTATGCATTCGGTATATATTTAGCTCGAAAACATATATTCTGATTATCAAATCTAGAAACAGTATCCTATGGTTTTCTTCTACTTCCATTGAAAATTGAATATCTTATGGGCATTCTTTAGCTTTTCCAAGTTTTTTTTTCAACACAGGGCCAGGAAAGTGAACATTTTTCTTGGAGATTGTTTTCCAATTTGCCCATAGATATCTCACTGATGGTGATAAGAAATTTCCCATGCTGGATCATTTAGTAGCTTTAAATTACATTTTTCTGAAGGTGAAATAATTTTCATTCATGCAAGCCGAGGTTTGTTCTCGGACTTTCTTCTTGGCCGTGACAGTCAATCTTCCAAAAATTTCAATGCTTGTTTAACTGATACGCTCAGAAACAAAGCCTTGCTATCATCATGCAATAATCATATCTTTCTGTCACTTTTCCAAGTCGTATTACTCATCTTAAATCTCTATCCGGGAAATTTACCATCAGATGGCAAATCGATCGTAGCGGGATTCAACTCAGAAGAGTTTATGAAAATGACCATAGGTTTAATTTTCATCAGTCCAGGCTGATAACCCTAAAAGGTGACATAGAAAAAATTCTTTCTTTTCGCAAGAAGATATAAATATCTATGTTCCTCCAATCGCCGCTATGGCATACATTTTCAATATATAAAAAAAATTATTTTTCCATTTAAAACATGGCCAGGATCATAAAGAAGCATTGATCCTGGCCATGTTTTAAATGGGAATACTAAGAAATTCAAAAACTGAAAGAAAAGACACTGAAGAAAAACCGGAAAAAACACCAACACACGACCATCCCACCCAAGAAACTACTTATCAGTCAGACAATAGTTGGTCATATTGTCTAATGCTGCCTCCTCACTGTGGGCCATCATGTGGCCCCTGTGCGTGGGCCATCATGTGGCCCATTGTGTAGACGGGCGATGGCTTGCAGTGGCCGACAGTGGCGAAGCATGGAAATGCCGATGGCCGAGGATGGCTTTCGGAGCGGTTTTTCGCACACATCAAAGCGGGCCATCATGTGCAACCGAAAAATCATGACTGACTCATCTAGCGGCCCAGTGTGTGGAGGCAAATTTGTGATGGTGACCATAATTGTGGCGATCGTTGCGACCATTGCAGTGGCCGATGATGGCCCACAGTGAGGAGGCAGCATAACCTGGGGCTAGTGCAGGCCATCACCATTACGTAGAGGGGCCATGACTTGTAGTGGCCGACAGAGGTGAAGCATGAAAACGATTATGATGGATGATGGCTTTGGGAGCGTTTTGCTCAACACATCAAAGCGGACCATCATGCGCAACCGAAAAATCAAAATATGGTCATCTAGTGGCCCAGTGTGTAGAGTCAGTTTTTTGATGGTAGCCATCATGGCAACCACTGCAGTGTCCCAACATGGGCCATTGTAAAGAGGCGACATAACAGGAAACATAGTCTATTTAACAAGAGCGTGTACACGTTTTCTCGGAAACTATTATACTATCCGGGGGTAAACTGGACTTGATGCCCCACACCCGGGAAATCCCACCACCAGAGGGCGAAAAGATGGTAGAAGGGCTGAAAAAATGAAGAAAAACAGACAAAATTATACAACAAAATAAAAAAGAAGATAAAACAATTAAGAAAAAGAAAAGAAAGAAAGAAAAGAAGCCCCAAAAGCAAACGCACAACCACAAAAACACAAACATATTAGCCCGACATCTATCGGCGAGATTCATGCAACAGCTGTGTGGGGCATCAAGTCCAGTTTTACCCTATCCGGCCAACTTTTTTTAGTCGTGAATGTATCATCCAAGGGCTATGGCGGAAACGTTGATTCATTTCAGTTTCTCTCGAACTTTCTTAGAGAACGGACGAATTCAAAATCAGTGATGCATACGCGAAGCGGTATTCTTTTGTGTTCATCCCCAAGGACCACATTTATCTTATCCAGCTACAGCGAAGTTGGAGATTAGTGGGTCCGGCGTTATAAAGAGACAAGAAGCGTCGATGACCTATCCCACCGGGGCAAAAAGTACAACGAAAAAAAGGAAGATAAAGTTATCGTGCAGGTTTTTCGGGGTGTTCTTTCTTTGGCAATACGTGAAACAAAAGCAAAACTTGCTAGAAAGAGAATAAATGTTGCCATAAATACTAAACGACAGCGTTTACATGAAGCAAAAATGCAATATCGGAATCCTTGCTCTCCGAGTCTTACATAAAAAAACGCATGACGTGGGCTGCCGAAAACATCGATCGGGATTGGTCAAATGTGATATTTTCTGACGAATCATCTTTTTGGCCGTGACTTCTTAGAAACCGTGCCTGGTCTGTCGGTGGTGCTCGTTTCGTTCAGAGAATCGTTAAACACCCGGTAAAAATTCATGTGTGGGAATGCTTGCCGAGCGCGGTTTTGGCTGCTTGGAGCTCACCTCGAATTGAAATGCGGAAAATATGGTCGAAATATACAATTGTGGCCACTTGAAGCCCTCACAGAAGATTTTTGGAGATGAACATCGAAACTGGATACTTCAAGAAGACAACGACCGGAAACACCGGAGCCTACTCTGTACTACCTAGAAAGCGAAAAATGGGATCGTAACGTTGGACTGGTCATCAAACTCTCCAGACGCGAATCCTATCGAAAATGTTTTGGGTTTGACGAAAAACAGAATCCGGGAAAACGTGTCTTCAGCCTTAAGCAACTTTCGAGGCACATTAGACAAATATGGCGCTCCTTTTCTGAAGAGTACGCTGAAAATCTGGTAAAAAGCATGCTAAGAAGATGTAAAGCAATTCTGGAAAACAATGGGGATTGGACAATGCCGTAGCTCTTTGATTGTATATTCGTGCAAAGCAAGGTAATAATAAATATCCTTCAAATTTTTCTCTTAAATGCGTACACGCACTTATTGAACAGACTGTATGGAGGACACGCAAACGAGTTGGGTGATCTTGGATTGGTGTGCCCGAGAGCCATCACGTAATTTGATTGATAGATTTCTGATTGTGTAAGTAAAGTGTAGGGGCTCCCATGATCGTGATGATATTAAAAGTTTCTGCATCGCACCACCACTACCACCACGCAAAGACATCACTTGGTCTTAAGCAGCCGACCAACGCGGTCGTGCTGTTGACTTGCTCGGAGCATACATGCTTCTATTCACTTAAGATAGATAGTAAATAAAGTAAGTTGTCAAATATAACCTAAGGGTTGTAACCTAGTGTAGAAGGCGAAGTCAACTAGTAGAGACAAGATCCACCATTTCGTACTCTCAACAAAAATTAGGTTGGTTAGGTATATCGGTCAAATTACGTGACGACTCTGAGGCACAACAATCAAAGAACAGCCAAAACGGCTCCACTTAACAATGTAGTACGTTGAACATTTGCCAAACTTTGAAATTCCGGTGCGAGCTGCGTACTACTTTCTGAGTGACCAGTAAAAATTACCGTTCCGGAAATCCGCTACATTTTATAAAAGATAATTTTTCTTTTTTTTAGTTAATATATAAATCATTTGATTTTGCGCTATCAAGTTTTTGCCATATTCACTATATATTTTCATTTTCATTTACACTAAGCACTAAGAATTTTGTAAAAATAGTAAAGAAAAAGCGTTTAAAGCTAATCCTGGAACTATAAAGCCTAAAAATGCAAGTAATGAATTTAAATCTTCAATCAACCACAGATTGCTTGCAAAACAAACAGCCTCGGACGTTTGCAAACTCTTTTCATAGTGTCCGTTTGATTAAAACATCCTTCTCAAACACTTGACTATATCCCGACGTGTTTCGATTGTTTGCTTTTTTAAAATTGGAAATAAAAATCTCTTCAAGTCAAAATTTCCTTAAGTCAGAAAAGAATAAACCTACAATTATATTTTCTGTCCTTGTTGATACTTATAAGTAATATTTGGCTACAGCACTTGGAAATACTGTTTGCCACCTCTCAAATTCTTCTGTCATACAACAATTAGACTGTGGAACTACTCACCTGTCCTTAACACCACCGAAAAAACATAAAAGCAATTGTCCAAGTCAAATATGAAATAATATACTTCTTGCTATAAGTATTCATATATCGGCATTTCGCGATTAATGTCAATTGTACTCTGCGCCCTGTGGTTAATACTAACTTTTAATGAAAAGGAATGGGACATGCGCCGTTCATCATGTACTGCAATGGCTTGAAAGAGCCGTTGAACCTGTAGCCCTGTGTTATAGTACTGCAAAGTGCGGTCAAAACACAAAGGGTAAATGCCATTTGCTGCTTATTTCGTAATAGGTACAATATGCTAAGCATGTGTAAGTACAATTTTTCCAACTCATTAAATAGCCATGACACTTAGAGTGTTCAATGCTTATCAAATACAGTGTTTGCGTATTTGTCTCACCTTCAGATGCCTGCCTGAGCTTGGAGATCGCCTGCTTTACACTTTTTGAAAATGTGTAAGTTGCTAATAACATGCACAATATCATTCAGATCGCCTTCTTAAGCTGTTTTGATAATTTTTGAAAGAAAATAGATTAATAATAAGCATGTAATATTTTCTTGCGAAAATTGAAGTTTCCATGGCACTCAAGGAAAGGAAACCTAAGCGCACATTAGAACGTACTTCTATTCTCATAGATTTACAGTTATCGAGGTTACTGATACTAATCATCATATAACTAGGAAACGAGCAGATATGATAATTTTTTAAAATAGCCACTTACTTTTGCTTTTAAAATAGCCAGGTTTAGGTTTACATTTATTCCTGTTTAAAAGAATGAAATCTATAAGAAGACACAGAAATCTATGAAAAGTTTGGAACGGTTTTTTCCCCGAAGGCGTCATAGCATTTTCATTTTCCTTTAACATTGAGGAAGACAATTTTAAGAGCTTTTAAGTCTTGTCAAGCGAAAACACTACCAGCTTAAACTAATAGAAATAGTAATCAACAATTGATACATTGTAATCAAATATCAGCATTATCGACAGCATAACAACCGGTAGTCTAATCTAGGCTTGCGGTAGTATAGAGCTTCAAAGCTGGGGTGCAACGGGACCGTCCTCTAGTTCAGTACCCTCAGTATTTTTTCGGTGTCCTCGTGTAATCCATCGCTACACCGACGACTGTGCCTG
This sequence comes from Nemotelus pantherinus, assembly GCA_963978885.1. Taxonomy (NCBI): domain Eukaryota; kingdom Metazoa; phylum Arthropoda; class Insecta; order Diptera; family Stratiomyidae; genus Nemotelus; species Nemotelus pantherinus. The sequence goes on along the minus strand of OZ022263.1, from coordinate 74,282,252 downwards.
TTTGGTATTTATTTTCGGTGATCCGGCCTCCATACACTCTCCGAGCGGGATATTGCTTACCAATAAGAGCTAAGTTCCTGAACATCGCAGTCTATTGAATCTGTTCTTATCATTGGTCACGATATCATTGTTTGGCTCATTTTCAAGTTTTTGGGTGGTTTTGCAAAAATCCATCAGAGGATTCTCTGCTAGAAAGGGGACGAGAATTAGTAATTTTTTTTCGCCACTCAACAAGGTTTTTGACGAATATGTGGAAACTGACAAGACCGTGGTGCCCCATCGCAGGAACCTCGACTTCTTTCAGAGACTTGAGCAAAAAAGTTTTGGTAGACATTGTTGGATGACAGCATCCATGGGCAATTTTCTTCTTTATAGCAGATGATGGCTGTTATTTGCATCAATTTTTTTTTTGTGTTAGTACGCTTGATGGTTCTCGTTACTGATATTGCTAGTATTTTAATATCATTCCCTCATTCTTTTGCAGCCTTTTCTAGACTTCTGCTCCATTTAAATGACGAATTCTTCCACAGATCGTTCGTTTTGGATCATGTTCAGCCAGTGCAAAAGCTAGGAGTTGGGTGTCCTTACTGAGTATGATACCCTAAACTTTCACTTCAGCATTCCTGATCGCTTTCTGAAATGCCGGGTTGAGGAATTTATAGGACGAGGAAGATGTAGGAAGAGGAGCGATGAGATACATTAAAACAAGGTGCGAAGTAATAAAAATTCACAGCTGTTACTACTTTATACATATATAGCACATTATATTAATTCACTCCTATTAAGTGCAAGACAGCTTTTATGAAAAATCATAAAATCGAATAAGCTGAAACATGTTCAATCTGGCTTATGATCATAATTATTGTAATCGCGTTCAATAAATAAAAGATTTTCTTTTAGAACGAAATCAGACGACATCCTTTTCGAGATATTCAAATATAATTCCATGTTTAGAGCTCTACTTTTCGGTCGCACTAGTCTGCAAACGTGTTCTGAATTTTGATCTTTCTTTTTGTTGCGTTTGTCGACTTTCTGCTCTCCGAATGTTTATTCGAATTTTAACATTGTGTATACGCATAATAATTAATTAGCAATCAGCTTTCGATCGACCGTACGAAAAAAAAATGTGACAAATGATCTATCTTATATCATTTTAGCTGAAAATTGATTGAAAAAGTCCTTATTAGTCCATAATATTTTCTGAATTATCAATGAAAGTGTGGAAGGAGAGTTTTCTCAATAAGAGCAAATATACCATGAGTATTATTATCATCTAGTCCAAAATAAATCTTCAAATGATTGTGTGTCGCATTCCAACTTCTATTCTAAATATAATGTTGTACTAAACAGAACTCATCAATTACTACCTTCCAGCTTGCAGACAAGATTTCAAATATGATTTATATCTCAAATCACTTCTTAATTATATTCACGACAAATGCTTTTCATATCATCTACTGGTAATGACGACACGCTTAAATCTAAAACCTGTTCAACCTGTAAAGCATCTACAAAGTCAGCGCAGACAATACTCACCAAATGACGTCCCAAGAAATTAGAATTTATCGTTTTTCTTGGTAGTATAGAAGTAAGTATTCTAGGTCGTATAGAAGTCATATGCCCTAATAAGCTTTTCCAAATATTTTTTCTCTAAAAGTTTGTAGAAATGAAACGGTAAGAGTGTGTTTGGAGTAAACTGTATTGAGCGACGAGGTGTTTAACATTTATTTGACCACTTTCGTAGTGTAAGTGGAATTTGCACAAAATATTTACCTAAGGGCTATCTGTTATCATAATTATAGTAATAGAAATGGAAAGTGTTAAAAGTGAAACTGAAACGAATAGCTTATTGAGTTTCTTTGACAAATTGTGTATAGTTTTTTGTGTAGTTTGATACATAATAGTTTTCTTCATAACAAATATGAAGAAAATGGAAAAATATGCTTTATTTTCATAAATCTTTTTTGATTATTCAGCTTAGTATGCAGCAAGGAGAAAATACTAATATTCATATAAATTTTACTAGAGATAAAATAGAAAGGAAAAATTTTGTTAATAATTTAACCAAATCAATAGGCTTTTCGACAAATAAAGTAATATATTTCAAAATCTATAAAATTTCTATTTAGTTAAATATTTCCTGAAAGATTCCATTTTTAAAAATCTTGAAACACTATTATTTTACTATCAACGTGATTATTGATAGTAAAATACTACTGTTGTCAAAGCAACAGTTGTATTTTCTGTCAGGTTTGCAGTTTCCCCTGCGATTTCATCGGAACGAATCGGAGACGGCAAAACTGCAACGTTGCGGAATAGGATTATATATATACCAAATGCAACTGAAAACTTGCAGTTGTCAGTTAGCCTTCAGCCATATATTTACACGTGTTCTAATTTTACTGCAGTACTAGTTTCAGTTGTAGTTGCCTTTGGGCCATGAGCATTAAGCGCTTTCTCTATCCTGTTAAATAGAAATTTTCAAAATTCCGCGTCACACAGGAATGGTAGCCCTTCAACAAATTACTTATTACTTGAAACTTCTTTTCACGGGAACTCACGGCTGAATCATTAGACCAATATAATATTCACAGGATGTGCTGATTTTGAGTAGGTCTATTTAAAAATATGGGTAACTCTGTGACATTGGTGCTATCTTGAAAAACCACTCAAAAAATTAATGATTTTTGTAACTATGAATAATTCTATTGTTATAAGCAATTTTTTAACCATATATAATTATTTATAAATAATTCGATGTTCATGCGAATAAATCTTCTGTATTTTGGCGAGCAATGAACTAAGTTTCTGTATTACTCTTGTCGAGAATGAGAAAGAGTTACACTGGTTTTGCACTCGTTTAACGTTTCTGGGATTATATAGGTTTTGTATCCAGACAATCATTCACGCGCGGATTTCATCGCTATAGAAAATACACTGGTGGCCCCGATGCTATTACATTCTGGCAATCAACTATCATTTGTAAATTGGCACAAACAATCGATGGTAGTCTTCGACCATGTAGGCTCCTGAGCAACTACGTGAACAGGAAAGAGATGGCAACGGTTTAGAGAGGCTGTTAATAAAATGCAGCAAACACTCGATACAACGAAAAACGGAGTAACATAATAAAATTTACGAAAAATACAGGCGGTCTACAAAGAACTGAATCAGCAGCCTAAAACATCCGCAGGTCAATGACTTATTTCTTCAACGTGTGCGCCATCCACCAAGGGTTTTATTACTAATTACTTATTAATGCAGCACTTATGCATGGAATATCTTGCAACAATACGCGATTTCTTGTTACAGTTTTATTGAATGAGCTGCAGTCACAATAGACAGCCCATATAGAATCAATACAGGACACAAAAAATCTACTTGATACGACAAATGAGTTTGTGCTGGGATTGAAGAATCTGGAGTTGCACCCAGAAGCTCGAGACTCTCTCATTGTATATTAGATGGTCAAAACGCTAGACAAGAATACTCACGTATTGTTCGAAAAAAAATTTTCGAAAAAAAAAACAAGAGAATTAATGACTATCAGCCAGCTTCTAAAGCTTGGAACTAAAAACGCTAGAACGTCAAATATTATTGAGAAACCCGCTAAAATATGGCTTGTAGCAGCACCAGTCAATGAGAGCTATGCAGTCTGCAAAACAAGACAATCGTTGAACAATTGTAACGATTTTCGCACTAAAACTCGACAAAAAGAAAAACTATATTTGTTTTAGTTATGATGTATTGTAAGTCAACCAAGTAAGCAACTAGACTCCAAGAATCCGTGAATCGCCATAAATAACCTGCATTTAAGGAAGCCTTCAGTAGTGTCCTCCAGTCAACAGTAATAACGTTGGCAGGCAGCACGTACAGAAAAAGCCAGGAAATAATTACGTCTTACTAAGCAATGTTCTCGTTAATGCTTGATTCAGGATCCCAATCGAACTTCATTATGACAAGATGGCCAGACAGCTAACTTTAGCGAAGAAAACGTCCTGAAAATCCAATATCCAGCAGCCGGAACTGGTCAATTCAAGTTGAAGCTTATGCTTCGGGGACATACTAACTAACTTTCCAGCCATTTTTGGGAATAATAGGTAACTAGTAGGAAAAAATTGAAAAACAGATTCAGGTAGGAAATGGCTTGGCAGTGCTACCAAATTGGGATTCGTATTTTTGTGGAGTTAAAAAGCTTGGCCACAGAAATCTGAAATTGATTTAGAGGAACGACAATCAAAAACAATATTTGCTTCGATCAACATGAGTTCCTTACTGAACAGTATTGATTATTGTACATCTTTTGATAATTTTTTTTTATTAGTTTTTTTTTTATTCAATCACAGTTTCACCAACGGAATGGTTACTACAAAAATACATTTATGAAATTCATAACAATTAAACGGTCGGATAAGCCGACACTTGAACATTTCAACAGTATGATTAAACTTGAATATTTAATACGCCGAGTTAAAACTTTAGGCTATTGTGCAGGTTGGTTCATTGAATCAATAATTGGTTTGATGAAATGGGATGGATAAGGCGCTATGATGTCCACGCTCACCGTGGCAAACACGAAAGTTCAGTTTTGATAACAAAAACTCAGAGTTCACGTTCCCACTGAGTAACTTCGCAGGGGATAGAGCTTTGAAATTTTGACGTCGAATTTCAAGAGTGCTCATGGTCAATAATTGCAAGCGGCTTTCATAAGGAGGTAAGCGAAAAGGATCGGACCAGCGGAAAGTACTAAAAACAAAAATTAAGAATCTATTTTGGGCTGATTCAAAGCGATCTATATGTTCCTTATAATATGGAGACCACGTAAAGCAACCATATTCTAGGATCGGGCGAACCAGAGAGCAGAATAGGATTTTTCTTTCGGTGATCAAATACTTTTGAAATAATACTCAATCGAAGACCAACTGGGCGAGAACATGTTTTGAACGGAGTGGAATATCTGCCGCGTTATCGAAACGAATTTCTGATTTATTCAAACAAAGTAATTTTATTATCAATTACTCATTTATTTCAAGAAAATAACTTTATGACCAATTACTGGAAGATTCATAAACAGGTCTTTAAGTTTAAATATCAAACGTTTAAACGTTGTCTGATGCCTGCTAGTCAAGAAGCTAGAACCTTTTTTCTGTAATGTACAGAAAAACTGGAGGAAACAAAACTGGTCTTTGCTTGTGGTCAGTAAACCTAGAATTTAACATTCATCTAATTATAATCATTGGACATGCGAAGATTGCGTCTATTTTTTTCACCTTTTTGAAAACTTGCAAGGAATTCGCTCACATCATCTAAGGCGGAGTCACGTTTCGGCGTGGTTTCATATTTCATGAATCCAGACGGCGACTTCAAATAACTAGCTACACATTTTGCCATCTCTCTGACAATATACGAATATCGCTAGGGTAAGGCGAACAAGTCTTTATACCGAAATCATTCATCCAACCAAATTGCCACTTCTTCAAAGTTAGCCAAGTATAGCCCAGCCAAGCCATAGACCGGAACAAGTAATAATACAAATGGACCAAGTCTGACAGATACAACGAGCAAATACTTCTTATGTGTACAAGTCGTTTTAAAAACAACAGGCATTTTTAAAGGGAACGTGTTATATCTTCCAAAAGTTTAACGCAAATACGAAATGGTTATATCGTATGATTCATCAATAATGTAGAGGCAATGATATCAATGCTAGAATCAGTTTTTGATACTGTTCACGCCACGCTCTTGTTGAGAACAATTCGGTACAAAGTCGAAAAAACTGCAAATGTTGTGTTGACTTATATGGGCAGATATTAACAATAACTTGATATTACACTATTATGATAAGGATAATGAAACTTATCTTACTCACAGTCTGAAACAATAAAATAAAACAATCGAACAATTTTACAGTGAAATTGTGGAAATATCAATAAATAGGCACATACAACACACGAAACTAGCCTTAGTGGAGGTTAGTTTCGTATGTATAAAACAAGGAGATGTCATTGTATAAACCAAGGAGGTTTATACAATGAAATATGGTTAAATGCATTTTAAACAGCATTAGCCCAATGAAACCAACAAAATTAACGAATTGTTTGTCTTTTGCATCAAAGAGTGTAATATTTTCTATTTGAAATCAAGTTACCTACTTTAACCAAACAAAGAAATTTCTTGTCAAAGAAATAGTACTCCCATACATTTTTAAAGATCAAAACCACAGCTGCGAAACCAAAAAGCAAGTGATCGTTTTTGAACTTCACCACAAATTATCATACAGCATATGCAACTGAAATGGGCTAGGCTACCAGTTTCGGAACCAATTAAAGTTGCATCCGGAAATACTAAAACTAATTTCCGGGGCTTGCAACAATTCCCTTTCAATAGAAATGTTTTGATAGAATCATTTAACTCCAAGTTTGAT